>JANSVA010022932.1:0-14840 GCA_025504915.1 Erythroxylum reticulatum | reverse complement strand
ACTTGTGGCGTTAATTCAATTCCTACAATCTTTATACTCTTTGTTACCAATTCCTTGCTGTTTTGGGGGTGAAGGGTATTATTAGATTGATTGAATTTAGGTTTGGGAATAATCATTGAAATGGCAGTGATCTAGACATTGATTCTAGGTTGTTGCCGTATCATAAATGATTAAATATATCAATAGTTAAACATACATCAGTAAGGTTTTCTTGATTTCCTAAACACAAAAAATTTCTCATTCAATCCAAATTCAAATGAAAATTCATAAAACTTTAATAATCAAAATATGCTAAAATTGAACTATAAACCTTTGAAAAATTTTAACTTTCGGGTCAATTTTTCCATGATCATTATGATTAGGTAAATAAATAAATTTGAGAACACTTTCCTATACAGGAAAAATTTCCCCATTGACTTAAGTTTCTAATGATACCAAAATCATTCAATTTGGTTCTGAAATTTGAAAGTTATACTCCAAAAATGATGGGACTATCCTTATGCTGAAATAATATTTTATGCCCAACTTCCATCCAAAACCTGAGGTTCTTAGAGACTGAATTAAAACTTTATTACTACATATAATTTGTAATCCTACGTCTTTATTTTACTTCAAATAAAAAATTACTCCATTTTCATAACTACAAAAGAAGTTATGATCAAAATACCGAAGCATGTTTTGTGATGGAAAGTTCGCCGCGGCACCCAGAAAAGTTCGTTGCAAGGAAGTTTTCTAGAGAGTCTGGAAAAGTTTGTGTGAAATCTTACAAGTTGGCCGCGACCAACCCCTAAGTTGTCTGTGATGAACTTCATCCTTCAAATTGGCCATGGTGAACTAAGGAGAGTTGACCGTGGGAAACTTTAACAGAAGCATATGCAGAACATGATTCTTTTTCCAGATTTTAACTTCCCACCTTTCACATATAACCCAACTTAAACCTAAACCATCTCTTGTACTTCACTTTCAACTTCATTTCAACCCAACATCATTCACAAATATATTATGACCTATCTTTGATTATTAACCCTAAAAGATTAAAATATTTTCATATACCATTCATCAATAACTTCCGACATACATTCAACTTTATTTTCATTTCTAACTATCGTTAAATATGGTTCATCCAACAATCAAGAAAGGTTAATGCTTATACTTGTTTAACTTCAAACTCTCCAAGATATCCAAAACCCTAGTCTCTATTTAATCCCCCTTTTTATATCTAAGCAAGAAGAAAGATGATAAGCTTACCTCTAACAAGTTAATTTCTCTTCTTTTTCTTCTTTTTTCTTCTTCCTTCAAAGCCTCCTACGATTTTCCTCTCTTCAGTTTTCTTCTCAACTTTTTCTCTTCTCTCATATTTTTCTCTTCTCTTCTTTCTCCTCTCACGATGCTTCTCTCTTATTCTTCTAATTCAAGACCCTTTTGTTTTGTTTTTCTTCCCATTTTGCCCCTCATTAAACTAGGCTTTCCATATTTACCTTTCTTTCTTTTAACATAAGCCTACTAACTACTTAAGCTAACTTAATCCTATCATTTCATTCTAATTTCTAATTTCTAATTTCTATTCATACTTTTTAGGTTAATGACCCAATTCTAAAATAAATAAGTAAACAAATAAATAAAACATAAATAAATAATAATTAAATAAATAAATCGATAAAAATTGAAAAAATTTCAGGGTCCAACAATTCTCCCCTCCTAAAAGAATTTTATCCTTGAAATTCTTACCTAAGTCTACAAACAGGTGTGAATACTTCTCCTTCATTGCTTCCAAAGGCTCTCATGTAGCCTCCTCTATCGAATGGTTCTTTCATAAGACTTTAACCAATTTCACAACCTTATTTCTCAAAACCATTTCCATCGAATCTCGGATCTCCACTGGTTGCTCCTCATAAGTCAAATCCTCCCTTACCTTCTGAAGGTTGAACTATGTGCGAAGGATTAAAACGATAGCTTCTCAACATCAATACATGGACGACATTGTTAATCTTAGACAATTCTGGTGGTAAAGCTAACTTATAGCCCAAAGGCCCAATCTTCTCAATGATCTCATAAGGGCCTATATATCTCAGACTAGCTTGCCTTTCTTACCAAATTTTAAAACCCCTTTCCGTGGAGAAGCTCTAAGAAGCACTTTGTCTCCAACTTCAAATTCCATCTCTTTTTTATGTGCATCTACATAGCTCTTCATTCTGTCCTAAGATGCTTTAATTCTCTATTTTACCAATTTAATCTTATCAAACGTGACTTATACCAACTCAGGTCCTATAAGTCTCCTTTTACCTTCCTCGTCCCAACAAATAGGAGTTTTGTACCTCCTACCATACAAAGCTTCATATGGTACCATCTGAATTCCTAAATGATAGGAATTATTGTAAGCAAACTCAAATAAAGGCAAATGATCATTCCATGAGCCTTTGAAATCCATGACACAACCTCTACACATTCCCTCCAAAGTTCGTATTGTCCTTTTTGATTGTCCATCAGTCTGTGGATATAAAGCTATACTAAAGTGTAACTTAGTTCCCAAATCTTCTTGTACGCTTTCCTCGAATCTGAAGGTGAACTTGGGATCTCTATTCAAAACTATAGAGCTTGGAATCTCATGTAGTCTGATTATTTCATCTACGTATTTCTTGGCCAAAGCATTCAAAGAATCTGTCTGCTTAATTGGCAAGAAATGTGCTGACTTGGTTAGCCTATCCACAATCACCCATATTGCATCATGTTTCTGTTGGTTCTAGGAAATCCCATCATAAAGTCCATCGTAATCTTTTCCCACTTCCATTTTAGGATAGGCAAAGGTTTGAGCTTGCCTAAAGGTGCCTGATGTTTAGCCTTGACTTGCTGACATACTAAGTATCTTTTAGTATACTCTGCAACATCCTTCTTCATTCCTTTCCACCAAAAGTGCTCTTTCAAATCTCTATAAATCCTTGTTCTACCTAGGTGCATAGCATAAGGTGCATTGTGTGCCTCATCAAGAATTCCTTCCTTCAACTTTAACTTATTGGGAATACACAATCTGTTACCTACCATCATCAATCCACCTTCCCTTACCTCCATTTTAGAAGGTTTGCCATTCTTAATCTCTTCTCTAAGCCTGATCAAGTACTCATTTTGTTCCTGCAATTTCTTAATCTTCTCATTCAATATAAAGTTAGCCAATATACACCCAAATTCGTCTTGCTTCGATGTCACTCTAAGTTTGGCTAATTCCTTCAACAAAGGAAAATACACCGTCTCCACATGTTCCATAGTAGATTTCCTACTCAATACATCCATTACTACATTAGCTTTTCCTAGGTGATAATCTATCATCAAATCGCAATCTTTTAGTAATTCCAACCATCCTGTCTATCTCAAATTCAACTCTTTCTGGGTCATCAGATAGTTAAGACTCTTGTGGTCTATAAACACCCTTGTGGTGACTCTATATAAGTAGTGTCTCCATTTTTTCAATGCAAAGATTATGGCAGCTAACTTCAAATCATGCATAGGATAATTCATCTCATAAGATTTCAATTGCCTAGAAGCACAGGCAATCACTTTATCTTCTTTCATTAACATATAGCCCAATCTCTTCCTTGAGGCATCACTATACACTGTATATCCATCATTACTTGAAGGCAAAGTCAAAATCGGTGCAGTTGTGAGCCTACTCATCAATTTCTCAAAACTACTCTAGCACTCCTCGGTCCACACAAACTTCTAATTCTTCCTTGTCAATTTGGTAAGTGGAGTTGCTATTATGGAAAAGCCCTCCACAAATCTCTTATAATACCCAGCTAATCCTAAGAAACTTTTCACTTGTACTACATTCTTAGACGCTTGCCATTTTACAACCGCTTCTATCTTTCTCAGATCCACATGCACTCCTTGCTCTAAAATCATATGTCCAAGAAATGCCACTTCTTTTAGTCAAAATTCATATTTGTCAAATTTGGCATACAACTCGTTCTTCCTCAATGTCTCCAAATCAATTCTTAAATGTTCTTTATGCTCCTTATCACTCTTGGAGTAAACCAATATATCATCACTAAAGACAATAATAAATTGGTCTAAAAAGGACCTAAACACTCTATTCATTAAGTCCATGAAATCTACAGGATCATTCGTCAATCCGAAAGGCATAACAAAAAACTCAAAATGCCCATAACATGTTCTGAAAGTAATATTTGACACATCAGACTCCTTTATCCTCAATTGGTGATATCCCGATCTCAAGTCTATCTTAGAGAAGACTTCTGCTCCTTGTGATTGATCAAACAAATCGTCTATGCATGGGAGCAGATATCTATTCTTGATGGTGACATGGTTAAGCTTCTTATAATCCACACACATTCTCAATGATCCATCTTTCTTCTTCACGAAAAGGACCGGAGCTCCCTAAGGTGAAGAGCTCGGCCTAATGTAACCTTTCTCCAACAACTCTTCTAATTGCTCCTTAAGCTCCTTTAATTATGTGGGAGCCATTCGGTAAGGCGGAATTGAGATTGGTGCAATACTTGGAAGAAGTTCAATGGGAAACTCAATTTTCCTAGCTGGAGGTAGTCCTAGCAATTCCTATGGAAAGACATCCGGGAATTCCATAACCACAGGAAGTTCTTCTAACTTCCTTTTATCTGCCTTTGTCTCTACCATATAGGTTAACAATGCTTCACACCCTTTCCTCATCATTTTCTCTGCTAACAAAGCTGAAATAACTCTGGGTGGGCTTGACTTTTTGTTACCCACAAATGCCACTTTTCTCTTGTCATCCACCTCAAACTCTACTATCTTTCGTTTGCAATCCAAATTAGCATTATACTTCTTTAACGTGCCTATACCCAAAATCACATCCAATCCTCCCATCTTCAATGGCATTAGATCCACCACTAATTGTTCTCCTCCAACACATATCTCACAGTCTCTATAAACTTGACTAATCATAATGTATTGGCCGATTGGAGTACTCACCATTAAAGCAGTATCCAATGGGCTCAATTCTTTACTATGCACAGTTCTACTTGATGACACAAATGAGTAGGTAGAACCCGGATCAATCAAAACAACAATATCAACTTTAAATAATTTAACTGTACTAGTCATAACTTCTAGAGTTGTCTCTGCATCCTCCCATGTCATTATAAACACTCTAGCTGATGCTTGCCCTCTTGATCTCTCTAGAAGATTCAATCTCTTAATTGTATCAGAACTGCCCACTTTAGTTGCAGTCTTGTTCCCCATTATCTCAGTTCTCCTTGAAGCTTGCATCTGAGTTCCCTTTTTTCTTATATACCATGGACACTCTTTAGCCATATACCCTTTCTCTCCATATTTGAAACAATCTGTAGTCAACTTGTAGCCTTCTCCTCTATGGAACTTGCCATAATGATCGTACCTGGGTACAGAAGACTTAGCCCCTTCTCCCCTTCTACTACCTCCTGCAGTTGAGGCTTGATAAGAAACAATAGAAGTCCTTATAGGTCTAGGCATGCTTGCACCACTGCTCCTCTCCTTAGACTGCACAAGGAGAGTCCTGGAACTCCTCTCAAGTATAGAAGTACCACCTCCCCTCGTGAACTGTTCTCTCCCCTTTCTCTTTTTGATCACGACACTCTTTATGTTATTAATGTTCTCCACCCTTAATGTTGCTTCAACCAACTGTTGAAAATCATAAAAATTTTGTACCACCACTTTTTCTCTAATAGCTAGATGCAAACTCAATTCAAACCTATGATATTTAGCTGCCTCACTCATCATCATCTCTTTTACATATCGGGATAGCTGTGTAAACCGACGCTCATACTCAGTCACTGTCATTTCTCTCTGGGTGAGACTCAGAAACTCTCTCTACTTCTGCTAAATGTATACTTCAGACATGTATTTTTTCTTATATATTGCTATGAAATCTTTCTATGTAAGCAATGACGGTCTCATCTAACTCCCCAGCACACTCTCCCACCAATGCCAAGCATTTCCCTGAAACAAACTAGCAACATACACAATCTTCTCATCATCCTAACAATCCATCTGCTCCAATACTCTTTCTATCTTTCTCAGCCAGGTCTCAGCTTCTTCTGGGTCAGTGGTCCCATAGAAGTCTATTGCCCCATATTTCCTCAACTTATCAAATTGTTTCCCATTTTTAGCTGGGATCGGAGCAGAAGTTTGTGGCATCTAACCCATAGGCTAGACAAATGCTTGAGAAAAGGCTTGGAACGTCCTCGGATCTAGTGGAGGCACTTGCTCCTGCAGAATAAGCGACTCCTGCATGGGTGATCGAGAGGGCCCGCTACCATACCCTACAAAAGCCTCAGCATTTCCTAGGGCTACTGACTCATCAATACTCTGCTCCCTTGGTGGAGAGTCAGGTACGATGGATCCTTGCAAAACGCCCCGTGTCCTTTTACGAGGTGGCATCTTACTCCTTCAATGAAAACACTAACGATTAGTTTATAATTCATTTTAATCTTATTTCCTACATATATGCATGATATACATGTCATTTAATGAAATCAATCAACTCACAATACTACAAATAATCACATAGCATACAATTCATACTATTATGCATTCTAAGCATAGGAAAAACCTAAGCTCTGATACCAAACAATGTTGGACCCCGTTTTCAAAGTCCAACATTTGGAGTCATAAAACATGATCTTCATTACCCCGCATTGCTGGAGTCCAACTCTTGCTATTATACCAAACAATCTTAGGCTCGAGTCCCGTTCCCTATCCTGAGGCGATCGCTCGAGGCTTTCCGGTAAGGATCACGTAAGAGGAGGGTCGAAAGGGTTCAAATAGCAAAAATAAGTGGCAATGTGTACCGTGACGGGTTTGCCATGGCGATAAAATGTTTACCGTGGCGAAAACCTAGGAGTAATCTCCCATCCCCTTCGGGTCAATTACGTCGCCATCAGAAAGGTTCGACGCAGTGAAGCCAAAGGTTTGCCCACTGAATGTGTGCCAAATAAACAAAACATAAATAAACAAATAAATCAATAAAAATTGAAAAAATTTGGGGTCCAATAGGGCTAGTTTGCCCATCGAATGTGTGCTAAAGGTTTGTTTTCCCCATTGAAGGCACCCTATGATCATGCCAACGGGCTATTTTTCTCACCAAAGGTACCTAGCAACTGTGCGAACGGGCTATTTTTTCCCACCAAAGGTGTGCCAATGGACTGTTTTTCCCATCAAGGTCGCAATGACCGTACCAATGGGTTGCTTTGCCCAACGAAAGTTCCCACTGAATGTTCCTAATGACCATGCCAACGAGTTATTTTCTCACTGAAGATGCTTAGCATTTGCGCCAATGGGCTATTTTTCCCAATGAAGGTTAACCAAAGGGCAACTTTTGCCCACTGAAGGTGTGCCAATGGACTGTTTTTGCTTGTGAAGCTATGTCGACGTGTTGTTTTGCCCATCATAGATGGCCATTTTCAGTGCCAACTACCTACTTTTCCTATCGAAGATGTGCTAATGGACTGTTTTTTCAATTGAAGGTGCCCAACGACAATGCCAACAGGCTGTTTTGCCCATCGGAGGTATGCCAATGGGCTAGTTTTCTCAATGAAGATGCCTAATGACCATGCCAAAGGGTTATTTTCTCATTAAAGGTGTCCAGTAATTGTGACAATAGGTTGTTTTTCCCACCAAAGGTGTGCCAATGAATTGTTTTTCCCACCTAAGGCAACCAGCAACCGTGCCAAAGGGTTATTTTTCCCACCTTAAGTGTGCCAACAAGCTATTTTTCTAACCGAAGATGCCCAGTGGCCATGTCAATGACTTATTTTCTAACTAAAGGTGCCCAACAACTATGCCAATAGGCTGTTTTTCCCATCAAAGTTACCCACCAACTATGCCAACAGGTTATTTTTCCCAAGACAGGTGTGCCAACGGTTTCCTTTTGCCATTGAAGGTACATCAGCATGCTATTTTTCACACCGAAGGTGCCCAGTGACCTTGCCAACGAGTTATTTTACCACAAAATGTATGCCAATGGGCTATTTTTCCCTCCAAAGGTGCCCAATGACCATGCAAATAGGCTATTTTGCATATTAAAGGTGTTCAAAAAGACTATTTTTTCCACCAATGATGCCCACTGATCATGTCAATAGGCTATTTTCCTATCGAAGTTGTGCCAATGAGTTGTTTTCCCACCGAAGGTCTACAGTGATAATGGTAAAGGGCTATTTTGCCCTCCAAAGGTGAGCCAACGGACTTTTTGGCCTATTGAAGGTGAGGCAATAGGCTGGTTTTCCCTCTGTAGGTGCCTAACAATCGTGCCAAAGGGTTGTTCTACCCATTGAAGGTGTGCTAATGGGATGTTTTTCCAACTAAAGATCTCTATGACTGTGCCAACAGGCTGGTTTACCTATAGAAGGTATGCCAATGGGTTATTTCCCTCCAAAGACATCCAGCAGCCATACCATCTGATTGTTTTTCCCATCCAAGGTGGGCCAACGTGTTGTTTTCCCTACCGAAGTTGGCCTACAGCAGTGCAAATGAGCTATTTTCCCACTAAAGATGTGCTAATGAATTGGTTTTCATATAGAAGTTGCCTAGCGACTGTGCCAATAGGTTGTTTTACCATCCAAAGGTATGCCAATAGGTTGTTTTTATCACCAAAGGGGCCAAGCAACCATGCCAACTGGCTATTTTCTCATCAAAGCTACCTAACAACTATGCCAACATGCTTTTTTTCCCACCAAAGGTGTGTCAACAAGTTGTTTTCCCCACCGAAGGCATCTAGTGACCATGCCAAAAGGATACTTTTCCCATCAAAGATATGCCAATAGGCTATTTTTCTAACCAAAGGAACCCAGTGACCTTGCCAATGACCTATTTTCTCATTGAAAGATGCCAGCATCCATACCAAAGGGTCATTTTTCCCAACAATTGTGTGCAAATATGATGGTTTTCCCAATGAAGGTGTCCAGTGACAACTCCAATAGGCTATCTTTCCTACCAAAAGTGTGTGAACCAGTTGTTTTTCCCACCAAAGCAAGTAAGCAACCATGCTAATGGGATCTTTTTCTTATTGAAGGTGTGCCAATGGGTTGTTTTTCCAACCAAAGGTGCCTAGTGACCATGCCAACAACCTATTTTCTCACCGAAGATGCCTTGCAACTGTGCCAATGGGTTGCTTTTCCCTCCGAAGGTACCTAATGATCGTGCCAATAGGTTGTTTTTCCCCTCGAAGGTGCCCAAAGATCATGCCAATGAGCTAGTTTGCCCACTGAAGGTGTGCCAATGGGATATTCTTCTGTAAAAGGTGTCTGAACGAGTTGTTTTGGCCACCGAGGAGTGCCAATGTGTTGTTTTTCCCACTAAAGGTACCCAGTGACTAAGCGAATGAGTTGTTTTGTCCATTGAAAGTGTGACAATGGGTTGTTTTTCCCACTAAAGGTGCCCAACGACACTGTGAATGGAATGTTTTTCCCATCAAAGATGCCCAGCGATAAGGTGTTCTTGAAAGTGTCACTGTGGAAAAATGTACTTCGATTTAGTAAGAAGGGTAAACTTAGTTCGTGATACATTAGCCCTTACAAAATTCTTAAAAGAGTTAGACCAGTAGCTTATCAGTTGGCTCTTCCTCAAGAATTGGCCAAGCTACATGATGTGTTCCACATTTCTATGCTAAGAAGATATCGGTCTGATGTGACATATAAAATTCCAGTGCAAGAAATTTGGGTAAAATCGAATTTGATGTATAAAGAAGGGTCAGTTTCTATCTTAGCCTGAGAAGTCAGGCAACTTAGGAATAAGCAAATCCTTTTGGTAAAAGTACTTTGGCAACACCATGGACTTGAGGAAGCAATATGGGAACCCAAAGAAACCATGAAAGCTCAGTATCTGAAACTATTTGGATCAAATATGAATTTCGAGGTTGAAATTTTCATAAGGAGGGAAGAAATGTAACTATTGGCCCTCGAATTTTTTTCTTTAATTAAGCATGATTTGAATGAAATATGAGGTTTTGATGGATTTATTGTTTTGGAATTAAATTAGTGTTGAGTGGTGAGTCAGAGATTGTGCCACGATGAAGACAGATGTTCACCGTGATGAACCTGTAAAAAGGGTTTTCGCCATGGTTACCTTTTGCGGAAGGGTAATTTTGGGAAAACAAGACTAATGAGGGGTATAATTGGAAATCGAGGAATAAATTTGTCTTGAATTAAGAAGAAGAGAAGAGAAGTGTCGTGGAAGTGAGAAGAGAGGAAGAAGAAAAACCAAAGAGAGAAGAGAAAAAGAGAAGAAAATCGTAGGACGCTTGGTAGGAAGAAGAAAGAAGAAGAAAAGAAGAGGAAATCAACTGGTTAGAGGTAAGTTTATCCTCTTTCTTCTTGCTTTGTTAGAAAAAGGATTGGAGAAATAGATTTATGTAGGGTTTGTGTCAAGAAGATGAACCTATTTACGATTTTCGTGGGTTTTAAGTTAGGGAAAACATAGAGTAATGTGGTATTGTGGTATAAGAAGATTTGGATGAGAGAAAGATGGGTTATATGTGAGATGTGAATTAACGAGTTAGAATTCAGAAAAAATTGGATGACGAGTTCTATGAAAGTTTGTCGTGGCCAACTCTTAGGGTCAACTTGGCCAACTTATAGAAATCAAAGTTCACCGGGGCTAACTTTTTGGTTCATCGTGGCGAAGTTTTTCCTGCATAGCTCGAACATGCTTTGGCATTTTAAGCATAACTTCTTCTGTAGTTATTCAAATGGAGTAATTTTTTAGTTAGAGTAAACTAGAGACATATACAGTTTGTATAAAGAAATATAGTTTTAATTCAGTCTCTAAAATTTTAAATTTTAGGATGGAAATTGAGCACAGAATATTGTTTTAGCATAAGAACAGTCAAAAAATATTTAGGATATAACTTTTAGATTACTTAACCAAATTGAATGATTTGGGTGTCATTATAAACTTAAGACAATGGGGAACATTTTTCTAGAAGAAAATGTTATCAAACTTCTTCATTGACCTGATCAGAATGATCATGAAAAACTTGCTCGAAAGTTTGAAATTTTAAAAAGGTTATAGTTCAATTTTAGCATGTTCTGATTATTAATGTTTTATGAATTTACATTTGAACTTTGATTGAATGAGAAATTGCTTTTGTTAGGGAATCAAGAAAACCTTACCCAAGAGCAAGAGGAAAGGCAATCTAGAGCTTAGATTTCAAGCGAAATTAAATGGGTAATGTATTTATAGTTATTGTGTGATTGGGAAATTCATTCCTATGTGTGTGTACACTTAAATTACATGAAATTGAATTGTTGTGAATATTGAAAATGCATAATGAATTATGATTATGTTATACCTTGAAAAAGGTTATAACATTTTGTGTAAATGAAAAGAAGAAAAAGCATGAAAGTATGAGCATATGATAAAATGAATTGAGCATGCTTATGTGCTTTTGTTTGGGGGAGAGTGGAACCATTTCGTCACTCACGTGCACATTGACATGAGCCTTCTCCCGGTTGTCTACTTGTGGCATATGAGATCTGAAAAGTGGACTCATTTCTTTCATAGTGTAAACTTTGATTTCTCCATTTTGTTTCCATAAAACCCTCGAGCCACTTGTTTGTGCATTTGCATCTTTGAATTATCAAGTATGATGCAATTGAATGTAATGTGTCATGTGTTAACTTGCTTAATTTTGAGTTCTTAAGCTATATTGGTTAATGATTGAATTGCTAGAATAAATTTGAGAATACTTGAGTTACTAGATATATATCTATACATATGCTTGAATTTGCGCTAGTTACCGATGGCTATGAATATATTAGCCACTGAGATATGTAGCTCAACCCATTATTTTCACTCCTCAGGTGTAGAACCAAATGACGGTTAATCCTTGCAAGGCATCAGAAACTCCAAGATAGTTAGAGACTTTTGTACTAAGTTAGTGACTATTTAGGATAGCTTTAGAGGCATATCAATATTGAGCATCCTTATGTATTTTGTTTTTAAACTTTGATATGTATGATGATATGTAAGTGAAGTTTGTATGAACTCTTTTTGATTTAGTAATAAAATGAAGAGTTGAAGTTGCTTTTATGTATGATTATGTTATCTGGTGGATGAGTTAGATGTTTTGAATTGTGTAAATGAGTGTATGTGTCTAGTATGCATAACTTTGTGTCTGAATGTTGGAGTCTGGGTTTCAGATCTTGGGAGTTCGCCACGGTGAAGACAGAGGTTAGCCCCGACAAACTTCTCCTGTAAGGCATTCGTTGCAGTGAGCCTGCCACTTTACACGCTACTAATCCTTTCAATTTGAATCCTTTCTGCCCTACCCTCGCGTGATCCTTACCAGATGGCCTCAAGTGGTAACCTCGAAGTAATGGAATGGGACCCAGACCCAACATTGTTTTGGTATTAAAGTGATAGTTGGACTCTAGAAATGGGGTCCAACATTGTTTAGTATCAGAGCGAATGTTGGACTTTGGAAATGGGGTCTAACATTGTTTGGTATCAGAGCTTAGATATTTCCTAGGCTTATGATGTATAATAGTATGAATTGTTCACTATGTGATTATTTGTTGCATTGTAAGTTGATTGATTGCATTAAGTGATAAGCATATCAAATATACATGTACGATATAAGATTGAAACGTAAGCTAATCATTAGTGTTTCAATTGAAGGAGTAAGATGCCACCTCATAGAAGGACACGAGTTTTACAAGTATCTGTCGCACATGACTCTCTGCCAAGGGAGGAGAGTACTGATGAGTCAGTAGCCCCAGGAAATGCTAACGCTTTTATAGGGAATGGTGGTAGGCCCTCTTGGTCACCGATGTAAGAGTCACCTGTTTTGCAAAAGCAAGTGCCTCCACTAGATCCGAGGATGTTCCAAGACTTTGATAAGGCATTTTTCTAGGCCATGGGTCAGATGCCACAATCTTCTGCTCCAACCCTAGTTAAGAAAGGGAAATAGTTTGATAAGCAAAGGAAGTATGGGGCAGTGGACTTCTATAAGATCACTGATCTAGAAGAAGTAGACATGGATAAGGAAGACAGAAAGGGTGTTAAAATAGATGGATTATGAAGATGAGGAAAAAGCTGAATATTCTACTAGTTTGCTTTAAGGAGATGCCTTGCATTGGTGGGAATGTGTACCAGGAAGTTAAATGAGACCGCCAGTGTTGGCATGAAAAGACTTCTTAGTTGCTTATAAGAAAAAGTACCTATATGAGGAGTATATTTAGCAAAAGTAGAGAGAGTTTTTGAGTCTCACCTAGAGAGAAATGACGATGAGTGAGTTTAAGCACCGATTTAGACAGCTATCCCAGTATGCAGCAGAGATGATGATGAGTGAGGTGGCTAAGTGTTGTAAGTTTGAATTAGGGTTGCCTCTAACTATCAGAGAGAAAGTGCTGGTATAAAATTTTTGTCATTTTTAATAGCTAGTTGAAGCGACACTGAGGGTTGAGAACATTGAGAACATAAAGAGCATCATGAACAAAAAAAAAAAAGAAAGGGGAGAGAACAGTTTAAGAGGGGAGGTGGTGCTCCTATGCTAGAGAGGAGTGCTAAGACTTTCCCTGTGCAGTCTGAGGAGAGGAGCAGTAGTGCAAGTAGGTCCAAATAAATGAGGACTATTTCTCATCAAGCATCGATAGTTGGAGGCAGTAGAAGAGGAGTTGGGGATCAGCCACCCATTCCCAAGTGTGATCATTGTGGGAAGTTCCATGGGGGGAATATTACCGATTGACTGGAGTATGCTTCAATTGTGGAGAGAAAGGACACATGGCTAAAGGGGTAAGCACCAGCTAGGGTGTTTGCAAGAGTGCCCTCAATATGCAAGACAGGAGAGAAATCATATGCAAGTTTCAAAGAGAGCTGAGATAATGGCACACCAGATTGCAATTGAAGTGGGCAGTTCTGATGCAGCTAAGAGGGTGAGTCTTCTAGGGAGACCAAAGGAGTAAGCACCAGCTAGGGTGTTTGCAATGACACGAGAGGACATAGAGACAACTCCAGAAGTTGTGACTGGTATGATACAATTATTTCATGATGATATTATTGTTTTGATTGATCCGAGTTCTACCCATTTTTTTATGTCATCAAGTAGAACTGTGTGTGGTAAAAATCTGAGCCCATTGGATACTCCTTTAATGGTGAGTACTCCAATTGACTAGTATATTATGATTAGTCAAGTTTATAAAGACTATGAGATATGTATTGGAGGAGAACGATTAGTGGTGGATCTAATGTCATTGAAGATGGGAGGATTGGATGTGATTTTAGGTATAGACACGATAGAGAAGTATAATGCTAATTTGGATTGCAAACGGAAGGTAGTAGAGTTTGAGTTGGACGAAAAAAGAAAGGTGGTGTTTGTGGGAGACAAAAAGTCAAGCCCGTCTAAACTTTTTTCGATTCTGTTAGCAAAGAAAATGATGAGGAAAGGGTGTGAAGCATTTTTGGCCTATGTAGTAGACACAAAGGCAAATGGAGGGAAGTTAGAAGATATACCTATGGTCATGGAATTCTCGGATGTCTTTCTCGAGGAATTATTAGGACTACCACCACCTATGGAAATTGAGCTTCCCATAGAACTTCTTCCAGGTACTACACCAATCTCAATTCTTCCTTACCAAATGGCTCTAGCGGAATTGAAGGAGCTTAAGGAGTAATTGGAAGAGTTGTTAGAGAAAGGTTACATTAAGTCAAGCTCTTCACCTTAGGGGGCTCAGGTCCTTTTCATGAAGAAGAAAGACGAATCATTGAGAATATGTGTGGATTATAGGAAGCTTAACCATGTCACCGTCAAGAACAGATATCCACTCCCACGTGTAAATAATTTGTTTAATCAATTGTATGGGGCAAAAGTCTTCTCCAAG
>JANSVA010022901.1:0-14844 GCA_025504915.1 Erythroxylum reticulatum | reverse complement strand
TATATATATAATAGGATCATGGAAGACAATGATAATACAAATCTTATTGCAGTATCATCTTCATTCTTTTCCCCCCAAAAGTTAGGTATCATATTGGAAGGAAAAAGAAGAGGAAAAGCAAAGCAATTAATTTAGACTTAAGTATGCTACATCAAGCTCAGTACTATATTTTATTTAATTTAGATGACAAAGAAGAAGTACACTAGGTAAGGTAAAAATACATTGTTTATCTATCTCAAGATCAATTTTTATTCCCATAATAATAATTAATACATATCATTCTTTTTAGAGAGCATCATAAGTTGAAAGAGACAATCGATAAAAGAAGTCAATGGGTAAAGGTAAAAGATCATTGCACATTATTAATGGATACAAGTTTATGAATAAAATATGGGATACAAGGTGTAAGAGTCAAAATAGTGGAGTTTATTTGACAATGTTAACTCTAAGTTTTACACGTTCTAGGACCAAAATCTATCACTTGTAAATGTCAATTACTATAATACGATAGAGAAAATTATTGAAATGTATTACTAGAGACAATTCAGTGCAGTTAAATGTTGCTGGCATCTAGAGGAGAAAGATGATTATAGGCTTACTCAAGAAAACTTGAAAAAGTTATATTATATGAAGGATCCTTTTGTATTGTACAATCAAGTTCATCAAATGTTTTAGATAGCTAATTTTCGTAAGGAAGGTTGCCATTATATGGAGAAGAAGATACCTAGGTATTTGTTTGATGTATCTTTAGATAACAATGAATAAATTGAAGAAACATATCGGGGAGAATCAAATGATTATATTAATGATTTCTTTAGAAATGATGGTGATACCTATCCTAATTGGTTTAGAGAAGGATTACTTGTAGACACGGTTGACATAACTCCGGAAAATGATGATGATAAAGATGATTCAAACTTTAATGACAATGACTAGGATTGAATGGATATTTATCAATAATATGTTATAGAAGGTCTTTAGTTATTTTACTTTTTCTATTAAAAAAATTTAATTTTCTCTGCTATAGGTTTAAATAAACTGTACAAATGTAGATATGGTTATTAATAAAAACAATGTTTATTGTTATAGGTCATTATAATTAAACTAAAAGGGGAAGAAGCAAACATGTGTGCCCAAGTTTGCTGCAATTGGGTTTATGCCAAACTTTTTGAAAATGCAATAGAATAAGATCCACGACTTATCACGTAAAGAGCAAGAGCATTTGCAGGATAGTGAAAAGCAATGCCAAATCATTAACGAAAACAAGTTAGAAATAATTCCATTTGTTGTCTATTAAAAGGTATATATTTTCTCATTTGTTTTGGCAATATATATGTGATTATTGTACTGTCAAAACTGTTTGTACATAAGTTTCCATGACAATAGTTATTTTTATTCCTCTTTGAAGTGTGAATGAAATTTTTATTTTTAATATAGATTAAAAAATTATATGTGTGAATCACATTAATCAGTAATGTTTAGACAAACTTGATTTAATAATAAGAATTATTTTGCCTTAATGAAAAAGCAACAATAATTGCACTTTTAGTTATGCTTTTGTCAGATGCTTAATACCTTTTTTTGTTGTAGTGGGATCTGTATGAACTTCACAAATTTGAATAAAGTACGTTCAAAGGAAAACTACCTACACCTAGAGATAGATTTGCCTAGGAACACTACAATAAGCTACTGGCAATTAAATTTTATCTATGGATACTCGAGTTACAATTCAGATCCGTATGTGAGAGCATGATGAAGAAAAAATAGCATTTGTCATACATAATGAAAAGATGATGTCATTTGAATTGGAGAATGCAGAACGGAGCTGTCAAAGATTGGTCAACTATATGTTTCATAAGTTGATTAGCAAGAATATAGAGGTCTATATAAAAGAAATGATTTTAAGGCCTAAAGATGACATGTAAATGGATAGAGAAGGTTATATATTAGTTGTTGCCACATACACACGCATATATATAAGCAAAGATTCTACTTCAAAGCTCAGAATGACATTATGGTAATAGATTTAGCATTACAATAAATTTTTGAAAAATTAGACATGTCTAATCAGATGGTGAAGTGGATAGTAACCACTAAGCAAATTTGAAATTAGGTTCATTCCACGGACATTAGCAAAATCCAAATTTTTAGTTAATTTCGTGGTTGAATTCACTGTTCCTACTTAGGATTCAGACTCGAACGAACTTGTTAGGGACCTTCACCTACTTGAAATACGCATGTTGCCGGAGCATTTGGTGAAGATTGGTCAGGGTTGGCATCTTTCTGACCGTATGGGTTCCGAATAAATCATTATCAAACATGAATTTCAAGTCTCTAACAATAAAGATGGATATGAGACTCTAATTTATCCAATTAGGATCAAAAAAATACCTGTAAATCTCGACTATAAGTTGAATGGATTTTATAGTCAAGGAAGAAATAATGCAAAAATACTTGACTTTATATCAAAAATTGACGAAAGAAATTCACATTCAAATCGAACATATCCTTAGATACCAAAACGACCTTGCTGGCCATTTATCTAGACTAGGAACTAAAGGTATTGAAGATGCATTCTAAAATGTAACGTCCAATTCCGCTAATGCTTGAAATGACGGACTTGCAAACTCTCAAACTGATCAACTCACAAGTTAATAAATAATCAAACAACAGGCTAAGTGATCAACTAAGTGATATATAGTAATAAAGAAGGCCAATCATATATAACAATTTTTTTTTTTATAACCCAAAACATTAGTTATGAAATAGTAGTGATTAACTTCTTTATTCAATTAAGCCCCAAAATTAGTGTTTAATATATGATACCTCAGCTGAGTGTTATAAACTAAATAAATGTTTGCACTGCTGATTTTCTTCGGGTAAAAATATTCCTAAAATGACCAGATCGTAGTTTGATATCTTTAGTTTTTCCGAAAAGTCCTTCTAGTCAATAAAGGACTACAAGCAAATGTCAATTTTAGTACTAAGAAGGAAATACGTGAAAAAGTAGACGCTTGTAATAATATTGCAACATTATCTGAGAGCTTTTCTTGTTATAGTACTGCAACTTTTCTGGATTAGAAAGTGAACTTGTAGGCAACGGACCACCTACAGAAGCTTAGGACCACTTTGACCAGTTTTGAGTGTTGAAAAATTGCACCTTTGAAACTGTGGATCTCGCTTATTTGCAAGTTTATGGATGCATTATGGTTAAGTCAAACAAACCTACCAACATCCTCATCAATAGAACCTGCAATGCTTGAGGAACCACATTTTGGCTGTAAAAGTAAGTTAGATGCCAAGATGATCAAATATTTAAGTAGGAAAAAAACAGCAAATAAACTAAAATATATATCTAGTAACATGTACATATGCCAAAGGACACATAGACGTGTATGTTGGTCTATGTCTATTTGACCATCTTTCGTCGGGTGAGCGCATGTACAGCCAAGTGTGCTTCATACGTAGATATAATTTTATGTGTGTTTTTCTATAAGAAATACCGTTCTAGCAATATTTCAAAGGTTTATAGATTTCACTGTTTAGTTTGAAACAAAAAAAAAAAGAGAGTAAGAAATGATTCTTATAAAATAATACATATTACCCCCCTCTTGAAAAATTTCAGGGTTTATGCACTTCTTATTATCGGACACTTAGCCCTGTTGTTATAAAAAATATCATGCGTTTATGTTTTTAGAAAGACCTTGAAGAAATATAGATTTGGACAATAAAACATAAGAAAAAGATTAATGGAATAGTAAAAATAAATGTAAATATAAATGAAAACTTGGGATCAAAGAATAAGAAAAATTGGATCATTCTAAACCCAATAATCCAATTTGAGCAAGCAGACATTACCTAACTTCTGCACTCATTTTTGTAATAATATACATTCCAACTCCGTTCCCATTTACAGTTTTTGGTTAGTAGCTAGAGTTACAACCTTAATACCAAGCCAAAATTTCAACCATTTAAGTTCATCAAGTCCCTGTTTTTGAACTTTCCTTGATCCAATATATTCTTCTGACACATTCAATCCATCACCCAAGCATCACTAAGACCTCGAAACATATCTCCCAAAGAAGCATGCTCATTATTAAAGTCCATCCCATCGTGTTCCCCTCCAAATCCTTTCACATTTATGTTAGTGGCTTGAGTCGCCGTTTTTAGAGTTTTTTTTTTTTTTGTGTGAAAAGGAAACAAGGCAAAGGGCCTAACGCCTTAAAAACGCTACAGAAGAAGCATCATGTGCCAGGGTTTGACATAAACCTGGATCAGGGGATGCCCAAATGGACCAACGATGAAGATGAGAGGCACCCTTTTCGTGCTAAGAAATCTGCACACTAATTAATCTCTCAAAGGGTATGAACAAGAGAACAGTCCCAATCTCGCTTCCACAAGCTCCTGATATCCTCAATGATGGTCAAATAAGGATGAGATCGAGCACATGAGCCCAAGACCAAATTAATGACGTCGCTTGAGTCCGATTCAACAACTAGTCATCTAAAGCCACGCGTCCAAGCCAATTCCAGTCCACAATGAATTGTTGTAAGCTCAGCGAGCATGCTAGTGGCGTGACCAAGGAATCCTGAGTAACTGACTATCCAGTCCCCTTTACTATCCCGGAACAAGCCACCAATGCCTGCAGCACCTGGGTTTCCTGCCGAGCTGCCATCGACATTGATTTTAATATACCCGAGGGGCGGAGCCTGCCAAGCTACCCATCTACTCGGCTTGGTAGTGTGGAGTGCATCAGATGGAAAAGCATGTTTGCAGTCATCAAAGAGCCTCAAGAACCACTGAACTTGTCTAGTTGAAGATATTACCTCTCGCTGGAATGCCTCTTTGTTTCTAGCCAAATGATCCAGGCCACAACGATGAATTTTAGCACATGGTGAAAGGGGCGTGAGGAGTTTAGAACATAAGAAGAAATCCATTCGTCAAGATTGAGATTGAAGAAAGAGTCCTCAACCTGTCCAAGGATGGAGACCCATGTCTTTTTCGACCAAATGCAATCCCTCAGGGCATGGATATGGTTTTCCCATCCGATACCGCATCGGTGACAGCAGGAAGAAGAAGCCATTCCCCATTTATAACGCATCTCGTTCGTAGTTAAACGATGCCACCGAATCTACCAAAGGAAGAAGCAACTTCTGGGGGATATTAAGTTTCCAAATCCGCGACCAATGCATGTTGGGAGCAGGAGGATAAGGCAAACGAGTAATAAACTCATAGCCAGATTTCACCTTGTAATGCCCAGCTGTCGTCTCCCCCCATATTAATGAATCCGGAAACACCCTTGTGCGAGAGATGGGAACAACAATGATAGCATTACGCGCTTTAGACCCCAATGGTGTGTGTAGGGTAGAAAATTCCCACATGCGCTGATCGTTAAGAATGTCTCCCACCCTTAAATGGTGGTCCTGATGGTTAATCTGGGCTATCTGTCGACGTAAAGGATAGTTGCCGACCCATCGATCATGCCAAAGAGAAATGTCGGCCCCATTCCCAACTCTCCAAAGGAAGCCATCATGCAAGTAAGGGATAGTTTTGCAGATCGCTTTCCATCCCGGAGAGACAGTAGGAGAGGCCGTACACGTAAGGAGAGGAGCAGCCCTTAAATATTTGCTTTGCAACACAGCAGTCCAAAGTTTCCCAGTTTCCTGAGAAAGGTCCCATAGGAGCTTGCCGAGCATGGCTATGTTATTGTCACGAGCCATATGGAGGCCTAAACCACCCCTATCTTTGTGGCTATAGACAAATTCCCAATTCAAGACGGGGATACCCTTCCTTGCAGATGATTTCCATAGAAAGTCGCGACAACATTTATCAAGAATGTCGCAGACGCCTGCAGGGAACCAGTATGTTTGCATGGTATATAAAGGGATTGTGGTGAGGGTGGATTTTGCCAGAGTCAAACGACCAGCTTTGTTTAGGAGCTTAGCTTTCCACCCTTGCAATCGGTTGCTAATCTTAGCAACAACAGCAGTGAAGTCACCCTTCTTATTAGTGCCAGTGATGGGGACTCCAAGGTAGTGGCCCAAATTCGCAGTAAAGTGTAGATTGCTGCCAACGTTTTTAATGTGGTTGGGACGCTAAACCATGATGGTATTACAAGTCTCGTATTTCTTCTTTTTATCACAATGCTCAAAATAACGTCATTGTAGTTATTAAACATGAGTTTAGAAATTGTCAAACTTTACATAATAATCAAAATAACGTTGTTTTGGACAATGACAAATTTGAACACCATAAAATTAAACATCGGATCTCATCCATCTATCAATAGTACCCAATCAAAGAGTCAATTTTAGGATTTGATTGTTGGCTCTTTGTAGTATCATTGTGCACAATATTGTACAACTGATATTTCTATCAACCCTTGAACCCAAGTCAACTTTATTAGGCATGTAATGGACTGCTACCTAATGGTAAGGTGTCAAACTAAACAAGCTTTACCGTCTAGAAAAGGCTAAACATACCTTTATAAATTTAAAATAATTCAGTATACTTAGAAATAATTGAAGAGAATCTCTTCAATGAATGAAGTATTAAGGCTTAAATATATTGAGTTTCCATATGATTTAACCTTTTTTATTTTACTTCTCATATTTTAAAAATATTATTTATGTAATAGCTCATTTTTCATGCTAACAGTTAGGACCTTAGAATATTGCACATGACCATATCATTGAGAATTTATGAATTGCGTTTCATTCACATGCCTATCATTAGCATACACACATGAATTATGAATTAGTACATGTTGCAAAGATAATATATGCACTCAATTGACATATTATGAGGTATGAAAGGTTTAAAATGATTATGATCATGATGTGAATTGTATATTGTTTATGTCTTAAATTTTGGTTTGGTGGAATACAATTAGTAAACCTGAAATTTATTATTACAATTGAAAATTTGATGAATTAAAATGTGCATTTATACTATAAAAATGACAAGTGGCAAGACAAGTTGACATGTAAAAAAATAGGATGACTAAGCCTCTAAATTGAGTGACATTTGGCTTAGATAAATGAATGAAATTTGGCATAGGTAATTAAATGACAAATGACAGCAATGAATGAGTGACAAATGAACTAGTAATTAGGTGACATTTGGCAGCTTATGGAGGGGATAAGTGACTTACATGCTTAGTCACACATGCCATTATAATATGGAGACACCTAGCACTTGATGAGTCAAGCTACTGCAAGATTAGTTTCTGTTTTGTTCATTCTCCTTCTTTCCATTACTCTCACCACCAAAGCCCTCACAGCTACTGAATCTTGCTTCAATTTCGTTCATATTCATTTCAAGATCCACACAAAAAATTTGCTCAAAGATAGCTATAATATGCTATAATCATTTTGCCTTTACTGAAATCATTTTTACTTCCATCTTGTACTTAGATGATTTTGTATGCTTGAAGAGCTAAGTTAGCTTGATCATTAAGGTGAAAATTTGAGCTAGACAAACAAGTAAAGTGTTGTTCTTTATGGCATGTTATAATAGAAGGTTATGATGATTAAATTGGGATAGATTGTACATGATGTTGATGTTGAAGATGCGTTGGAAAATGGAGAATGAATGGGTACTTTTATGTTCTGTTTTTGCATTTAAGAAAATAGTAGTTTATGGGATGTTGTATGGATGATTTAAGTTGGGATTTAAAGTATAATTGATGAAGAATTCATGCTAAAGATAGGTGTTATTAAGATGTTTTCAAATCTGAAAAATTAGAGTTGTAGGTGTGTTTGTAAAAAATGACTGTTAATGACATAAGTAAGCACAATTTTGTAAGTCTTAGTGTAACCAATATGGAAATTAAATTATCCTGATATTAAGTAACCTTAAAGGACATGAAATCTGAAAATTTTCAAGTGTTAGTGATGTCTTTAAGCTTGAAAAATTCGTAAAGTATTGAAGGTAGTAAAGTTACACACATTAGTGATGTTGATGACAAATTCTAGAATTTTAATTTCAACCTTGTGTACATGTTGAACCAGTTGAGAAATTTCACTCTAAATTGGTATATTTGGACTTGATTAAGGCTAGGAATGAGTCTAGATTATTACTTGATTAATTAATTAAGATCTTGATAAGTTTATGTAGTTAATGTCATAACCTAAAGAATGGATTATTTTGATATCGATGAGTTCAAATCTGGAAATTTTGATTGGTTAAAGGAATAAATGAGTTCTTTTAATGCAAACATGATCTTAAGGACATGAGTAATGTGTATAAGGTATGGATGAATGAGCATTGAATAACATGTGGTAATTATGAATTAGAATTGGGTAAATGCATGAATATATATTGCTAGAAAAAATTTGGTGAATGTATAGATCTAGCTCATTGAAATTTCATATTTAAAGTAACAATTGTGTGTGGATTATGAGAGGCTTTTTGATCATGCAAATGTTAAAGGATAAGCATAAAGTATGGTTGATGAATTGGGAGTAAATCAAGCTAACTTAAAGGTACAAACCTAGTTGCAAAATGGTAGTATACAAAATATGATTTTCGAATGGTCTTAGGGTGTATAAGCAGAAATTGAATAGTTAAGATCTATGTATAAGAATACATACTAGGGAAAGTCAATTAAGCATGTATTGAACATAAAACATTGATAAGTTGATGTTCTTGATATATTTTAGCTCTATTTTGTCATTATTTTTGTATTGAACGATGTTAAACTGCCTTTAGTTTTTGTGAATTTGGTACTGCTCCTTTGTTCTCAGTTTTTGCAGATATTTTAGGAAGACAATGAAGAAAACTTGAAGAATACACAGTCTACCCGTGTAAAGGCATATAGCCTGTGTAAAGTTTGCAGTTAAAAATTGAAGACCCGTGAGAAACACTGTCTGACCATGTATATTCACACGAACCATATTCTTCACAGCGAGAACACACAGCCAGACCTAAAAGAAACACGATCTGACCGTGTATATTCACACAGTCTGTGTATGAAGATTTTCCTGACAGTTTTCGGTGATCAAAAAGGTAGTTTTTGAGAGGAACAAAGGGGGAATTTTTGGGGAATTTTTGGAGAGTCGAGGGGGAGAACAATAAGGAGGAAAAAAACAAAAAGCAATTAAAAAGGAAAAAACTTGGAGATTGAGATATCAAGATTCAAAAAGAAACTGGAGTTCTTTTTCTCCGCTTTCTACTTGTTATTTATCTTTAATGTTCATGTTTTTGGTTTTACACTTTAGTTGAATTTAGTCATGATTCTGTAAACTCACTTATTCTGTGATGTTTGTTTCAACTTGGAAATTTTGTGCTAAAACTAATGCCTTTACTTCTAAATTCAATGTTGACTTTAGTAAAGTAATTTAATCTAATGTTGATTTGATCTTTCCAATCTGGGGTTTCTATTTGAATAAAGATAGATGTTAAACTAAGTACTAAAAAGTGATGTTTAATATCTGAATTATTATATTAGACTTAATTAAAAGAGTATCTAGAAATAGAATTCTTCATTAAGAGTACTTGAGATTAACCATTGAGTTCATTGGGTTGGATTCGATTTTGGTCTAGGAAACTAGTTTAAAAATTGGAATCAATACGTTAATTACTTCAAAAGAATTAATTGATAAGATTGGGTTCATGTACTTGGATCAATATTTTATTTCATAAGGATGACATGACTTCTTTGTTGGGATGAACTCCTAGAATATTGGCTCAAATTCTGTTAATCATCTATTGATATTTCCTTAACAAAAGAACTTTCATCTTAAATTGCTTAGCAAATTTAGAAGATATAAATTTAGCACTTTGACCTAGTCCTTGTGGATCAACACTTGATTGCTGCAACTAAACCTGCATACTTGCAGAGACCTATCACACATATACATGTATATGATTGAGTACTTATTTGATTAAATAAGTTAGTAATGTGTACATATGTGCATATTGTGTGATTTAGAAGCACAAATTGACCGACAGTTTTCAGACATTGCCGGCTTATCAAGGCAATAGCTATCTGAAGCATACTATAAGTTAACATAGATGTTTACGCACTATATTTGAATTGTTCTTGATTAACTGTTAGATATTGAGTTGTTACTAATATGATTGTGTTAATTTCGGACATTGATGGTCCGAGAAGTTTGATATTCTTAAATGTGAATATAGAAATTGTGTTCTCAACTATATTTTGAATGTCAGACTTAGATCCGATAAATGTGCTTTATGACTATGCACACTGAATGAGAGTTATTAATAATATAATATGTGATTTGATGCATTTTCATTACATTGATATACATGATCAAATAAAGGAATTATAACCGAAGTGACCAACGTGAAGAAAAGCTTAAAGCTCAATATGCACACAGAGTCACAAGCTCAATGATTAATGAGCTCAATATTCACAATAGGTATAGGACATTATATAAAATAAACCTGGTATCTACAATGGATATGAGACAGTTAAATAGGTGCTCAGTCACAACAAAATAAAAATGAAAGTGGAGTCTTATGTGCATTGCAAATATATCTTTACATGTATCACGTGAAACATTGTAAAGAATTACCAAATTGAGTGAATGATTGTGAAAAAGAAGTACTGAATTGTGTTGATATAGTGATCTACAATACTTGTATACATGTTGATGATATGAATGACTGAGGTGAAAGATTGAATTGTTCTAAAAAGATTATATGATATGTTATATTATAATGTGCTTATTGAGATATTATGTATAGTGTGATTTGGTATATAAAACTATCTAGGAATTGATTGAAGCTAATGTGATATACTTGTTAATTTGGTTGTATACGTGTGATGTTGTGTTTTGACTCAAGTAAGCACATCGATGATGGTTTACTTAGTGAGTTTACAAAACTTATCAAAATTGCAACGTTATTTTTTAGGTATTAAGGATTCCTAGCTTCTAAGGCTATCTAGTAGTAGCCTAGCATTGTCAATTTTGGAATCAGGAGTGGCTTAAAGGTTTGGTCAGTTGATGTCTGAGGAGTTTGGATAGATTATTTCTATTAGCATCTCATTTTATGTTAGATATTTTGTAAAGAACAATAAACTCTCAGATGTTTTTGTAATGTACATATATGGATTATGAGAAGTAATGACAATATAAATGATGTTTGTGAAATGAAATGAGAAATGTTGAACTTATGATCACTTATATTCTGTATGATGCCATAATGGTGAATTTGATTGCTCTAACATGTCATTCTCATAGGGTATATTTTTGAATATCCTCTAGATATTTGGGTATATGCTCTATGGTAGTGGTGTGTTACAATTTATCATTTATGGTATTACTTTTAACTACCACAAAATCTCTTTCATCATATTTTGTTAACTTGTATCTATTTTTTAACCTCAAATGATGTATGTTAAAAATTTTAAGTTTTAATATAACATTGTTTAAAGCAATGAATGGAAAAAAATAATTAAAACTAACATATGAATTTATGTAATAACAAACAATACCACAAGGAGATAAGTCATAATTTTCAAAATATGATAATTAAAATAAAAAAATCACAAGAGTTGCACTATAATTAACCCAAGTTTGAATTATATAGTCTTATAAATAAACTTGATTCTTATGAAATAATTAAAGCAAATTTAATTCACAACTTAAGTAATATGTCTCAATTTAAGACTTCTTTTATTCAAATCTATGTGTTTCACGCTCAAAACCCTTTTGAGTCCTCATGGTCTTTTATATCTATATACACAGAAATGTAACACTTGTCAAGAGAATAACATGATATATAATATTCCACAATGTATTGCAAATAAACATGTCAAATATCACAAACAATACCTTATATATGCTTTGGGTAGGTGAGGTGATCAATGAAACTTGTAAATGCTTTAATCTGACTCCAGATAGTGCACTCAAGCAACAAAATGGTGCACACTTTAGCTCTGGCTTAATCACCTTAACAACAAATTTATAAATACCCCGGTTTGGCACTAACTAATAGGCTACAACTAATCATCTTCACCATCACATAGCACAATTATTGTCCTTATAAAGCCTCAATGTATGTTAAATAACATCAATAAGTCACCATAATATACCAATTGCACATACAAGGCACTAATTTTATGAAATATAATCACAAGTTTACCTTTAAATACATATCACTCTTAATAATAAAATTATACATCATATAACTACAATTCACATACATTTATTATGACAAAAACCTAATCTAACAAATTTGGTCAAAAGTATTAGTTCATCGTGACTCTAGTTTAAGGTGTTTGTAATTCTTCCCAAAATTTACATATCAAAATGCAAATGATTAATTAATGCATGAATTAAAATTTAATACTATAAATAATCATAATAATTAACCTAAAAAGGGTAATTGGCATATATCATTTGTAATCATACTAAAAGTATCATAGATTTATTTTTCTATACTTGAAATGTCAATAACAAAATCTTATGAATGCTAATGAAATCTTCTGGAATTCCCTTCCTTGATCCTTTAAAGTTGCTTATCACACATTCCTTGTATTGTTACATCACTTCGTAAGTTTTACTTTACATAAAAATAACAACTATCTTCATTAAAAAAATTTCAAAAAATCAAATATATTGGTTGACTAATATGAGATACTAATTTGCCAATGACCTAAATTGCCCTAATACTAATTGATTATTAGAGCATATTAGTTGAATGATAAGGTCAAATCAAACTTAAGCCTGTCTTAGTAATTGTATAAAAAATTTAATTTCTATAATATCTAAAATACCTAAATTTGATATTCATATCAAAAGTTATGCCCAAAGGACATAATAGTGTTCAATAGTAATAGTAAAATAAACCAATATGCTTATTCAACAAATTTTCCTCCTTCCTTAAATATTATCATCATAATTAATCAAGCCTACGCCTTATAGATCCAATAAAAATCTCCAATTAAATTAACTAGTATTAACAATCTCCCTAAGTTTTTAAGTTTCATCAAAACTTTAAAAATCACAAGCTCAAATTTTTGAAATATCAAATCCTTCCTCCTTAAAAATAATTTTTGTCCTTAAAACTTTAATTGATTGAAAATGTAAAGGTTTTAGCTTAAAACTCTAAGTATAAGTCACTTGTCAATCCCTCTTTGGCATCTATAAGAAAAAAAATATGAATATAAAATCAAATCTTATAAACTAACCAAAACTACCTTAATGAGCTACTCATTCTACCTAAAATTATCCAACCATACCCAAGGATCATGTCTTAAACCTAAAACTCTAATACCACTTTGTCATACCCGAATCATAGTCTAACCTTACTAGACTCGTGATAGACCACCATCTAATAGTAAGCCTCATCCACTCAAGCCTTTTTATTAAGTTAAATCTAATCAGCCAATAAAAACTCACAACGAACAATTATACTAAAAAATAACTATAAAAATCTCTTTAATAATTAAAAAATTATCACCCATAAATCAACTCAATCTTTGTGAAATAATTAAACAACCTTAATTCACCACTAAAATAACACTTAGTTTTTAATTCTATGTAACACTTATTAAGGAATTAATATGGAATTAAAATATTTCATAAGGCAACATAAAATTAAATGCAACAAAAAATGTGTTAACTACCACACATATTGCAATATACACACCCATGATAGTTGCTAGATAATTCATATGGCCAATGGAATCGTACATGCATGAATTTAACCT
Source organism: Erythroxylum reticulatum (assembly GCA_025504915.1). NCBI lineage: Eukaryota > Viridiplantae > Streptophyta > Magnoliopsida > Malpighiales > Erythroxylaceae > Erythroxylum > Erythroxylum reticulatum. Next base: position 1,157 of record JANSVA010022901.1, on the reverse strand, counting down.
TAGATAATTAGTCCTAGACAATATGAATAAGTCACGATAACACACTATTCGTATATACAAAGCATTAACTCCATAAAATTCAGTCCCAATAATACTTAAAACCATAATGTTGTTTCCATGAAACCTAAACACATACATCACATATACTTGTATAACTATGTCACATAATATGTAATTCATGCACATTTATTTTGAAGAAAATTTCCAATTTAGTCAAAAGTTCCAACTTACCATAATCCTAATTTGGGGTTTGCGCAATTATTTTTAAAATTAAGATACTAAGATATGCAAACAATTAAACAAGGCATAAATAGACAATAAATAACATAAATAATCATAATTATCAACCTTAAAAACATCATTATCTACTTAAAAATCATAATTTTCATATACCACATGTTAATCATAGAAAAAAAAACCTTATATCCCTTTCTCTATACTTGACATTTATTAAAAAACCTATCCATATTTTGTGAATATAATTGAAATCCACTAGAATAGCCTCCATTTCTCTTCCAATTTGCCTTTAACACCTTTCTAGTTGTTGTTCTGTCACTTGCTAAGTTTTATTTCAAATAACATACTGAATGTCTTAAATTTTCTTAAACTTTTGAATCATTTCAGTTCCATTCTTATAAAAAAATTATGTTTAAATATTGAATAATATTTAATAGTAACAAAATATTGAATAATATTTAATAGTTACAAAAAATGAACTAGCATTATTAATAGTGATAGTAAGCAAGGAATGAATTCATTGGTCTCCTTGTTCCATTTTGAAATGATGCTTCTTTAGTAAGGAACAGATAAGAGAAGATGATTCCTTATAGTAGTTAGTTTGCTTACCAAAAACCAATTGTTTGTTAGTTTTTCCTTATATTTTACTTTATTGCTAGTTGTAACTCTTTTATGAGCATCCCTTTTATAATTTTTTAATTTTTCAAAAAAAATAAATCAACATATTTCTTCATAAAAATTTATTTTTCTTAAGTAATTTTAACATGATTAACTAACATTATACTTTTAAAACATATTATAAAAATCTCTAATTTGATTAACAAGCATTTGAAGTAAATCACACGTTAATATAGACTTTACGTTCAATAGACAAAATGCACAAGAAGGGGGGTTGAATTGTGTATTCTTTTGTGTGAATA
>JANSVA010022871.1:0-14845 GCA_025504915.1 Erythroxylum reticulatum | reverse complement strand
CATCTCGTTCGTACTTTGGATACCCGTATAACCATCGAAGACTGTTGAAGTGACTAATTCCTAGAAAGTGAAGAAGGCTATGCCTCAAGTTAATATGACTGCTCTTTTTTGCTTTGCGACTCCAGATGATTGATATCTCACCATCGAGGGAATGCATCTTGATGGACTTGTAAAGCATCCTATCAGATTTGCTATACACCTTGCTGAAACAACTTTTGCATATTCTTTTGGAACTACTACAAATACTGTTGATGTCACCTCCAAATCGGTGTCAAGATGTCTAGCCTTTCATCTTCTCCATGGCTATCGCGTTATTCATCTTTTGCTCCAACCCCTCCACCATTTTGGAAACTAAAGTGGAAAACATAAATTAGCTTGCAAAACTCTCTCCTAGCCATCCCAATCTTCCAAAACCGAAGAGGATAAAATATATAAATTGTTGTATTTCTTTTCATTGTTGGTTCTATAGAGCTCTGATTGAGATGGTTCTTGCTTCAAATTAAATTAGAGACCTAGAGCTAAAACTTATTTGCAGAAGTTAAATTGTGATTTTGGTGATTGACTGGTGTGGTACACCATTCATGAGGGATGATGACTAATGAGGGTTCTTTGAAATGACCTTATAGGATCTTAAGCACACATTTCATGATTCTGGATGTTAGGCTCCAGAATCAAGGTCCACCAGTTGTGGTATCAGAGCAAGAGTTAGGTTCCAGAAATAGTTCCCAATAGTGAAGGCTTGAATTTAAGTTACAAAAAATAGTTTTTGCATTCGACATAGTTGATGTACATAGTTTTGAGTGAATGTTGGTTTTTGCGCTTGATGTTAAATTAAATATTTTTATTACTTCACTAGCTTTGATGGCTTTTGTGCCACATTACCCAAATACATCTCACCATAACCTTTTCCCACATTACAAACTTAAAATTAGGTTGCTTTGATTCATGATTATGTAGGTTAATCCTAGTGGTGAAGAAATGAAATGATACGCAAAGTCATGGAATGTCATGAGCATCAATGGTGTTTGAGTGTACCTATGGATTAATGCTATTTACACACTTTGTCCATGTCTACTACTAGATTGCTCAGTTTCTAAAGGTGATGATTGTTGATTGATCATAATAGAGGAATTTAATGTTTAGTTTTTTATATGTTTTTAAAAGTTATTTATCTATACTTATGGTTATCTATTCTTAGGAAATATGGAAATTATGAAAGTTTTTAGTTTGTGAATTTGATTTTGTTGTTTTTCCTAAGGATGGCTAAAAGCCATATGTGGATGAATTTGATGTGCAGTTAATTATTTGTGCATTCACTTCTTAACGCTTAATGATTATTATTGTGAAATGTTTAAGATATTCATTTTAGTTCATATTTGATTTTATATACAATTTTGAAGCATAAAAGCTAAAATGAATTAAAAGCACATTTATTGAGCCAAATTTTTTATGTCTAAACTCAATTATGCTTGTGGAACAAGAAGGAGATGAAATAGGCTGAGGATTAGACAAGAAATCACAAGAAGAAAAAGCATTCAGCAAAACTTAGGAGATAAATGATCACGTATATACTTATACGTTATGCATTCAAAAGATAATTTTTGGCTTACCCTATAGGTATATCTTTATTTTATAAAAAATTATATATATTACTATAAGCCATTCCTATTTAGTTTTAAAGTCTTAGATATCTTTTCATTTTCGGATAAATCATATATTCTACTCTAAGGATTTTCCATTTAGCCTAAAATTCCAACATTTTTCTACTTCATTTGCTGAACTAAGTTAACTAGTCATGAATTTAAGGATTGACTTATTTCTTTAGAGCAACTTACACTTTTAAACCATATTAATTCAATTAACCCATTTAAAGCTTCTTTAATCTTCTTAGATGTTTCCATTATAACTAGAACTCTATTAATACTCAATGAAATTGATTTTGATGTTTTACTTTTAATGCCTTTTAGATTCTCATTGGTGGTGTTAACACAAACTTTAACATTGGTGATCTTTCTCCTTACCCTAAAGATGAAATTTTAAGGGTAAATTCTTTTAGAGAAGGCAAGAGTGATGCATGAATATTAAGCAATTTGAAATTCTATAAGGTTTAAGGACATAAATTTGTAATATTATCATTTAAGAAGGAAATAAACTCAAAATAACTAAAGAACAAGCTTGCAAATTTAAAGTAAATAAATAAGAAGTATCATATCGTCATATCGTCAGTATCATAGGCATATCTATCTAAGCTTAACATAGTTTATTTGTGTCATATCCCTTAGGAGTAATATTTTAACTTGTGTTTAATTAGTTACCTTAATTTTTCTTAGAAAATAGGATAAAATATAGTTCGAATCAAATCAGGTAAACATTTTCTAGTTATCTGAAATTTTCCATATTTAACATGAGTCTCTTTAGAGTTGTTTACGAGAAATATTTTCATATTTGGGATGGAGTCTGTTTAGGATTTTTTTAGGGGAAATATTTCCATATTTGATGAGCCATTTTGGATTTATTTTTGGAGAAGTATTTTCTTACTTGAGAAGGAATCTTTTTTTTACTTTTTGGAGTTATTTTAGGAGAAGCGTATAGAGGGTTGTTAGGTCATTTTACAACCTATATATGGTATGCATTGGGGTTGTATTCATCAAAATTTGTGAATTAGTATTAAAATAAAGCAAGATCTTTCTCTTTCAATTATATGTGAGCTGATTGTTTTCTTTGTAATTTGGTATTTATGACATTAGTTCTTGATTTTTTTTCAGTTTAAGATTAAGATATAAAAGTTCATATCCTTTTAATTTCAAATTTTCATTAATTCTTAATGCCACAAAAATTTCACTCTAATTAAAATTGAGTTATGCATTAAGAATTTTATTATTTTATTATAAGTTACTTAATATCACTCTACATATCTGTTCATTTTGGAAAAAAAACTCTATGTTCCACTCTAGGACTGTGAAGATCAGCTTGCAATAGCACCCATTTCTAACCGTTTTTAAGATTATATTCAAAGAATTGTAGGTCTAAAATTCCAAGGTAATGTTTAAAAGGATAAAGATAACTTTACAAGGATTAATCATAGAGATGCGAGAAATGGAGGTTGTTTAAAATGACTTAAATGGTTTTCCAAGACTAATCACTTTTGTATATATAGAGAAAGATGGAATATGCTTAATACAAAAACAAAAAAAATGTTTGGAGAATGTCTTACAATACTTAAAAGAGGGGTTTTTCTCAATATTGGAAGTTATGAGATTTAAGAGGACTTTGATACAAATGGAGAAGAGGTAGGTTGAGAGTGGATCCCCTTACTTCACCTTCCTTCTCTCTTTAAACCAGTGACTTTGTTCTCCTTTAATAAGCACACTAAATGAAATATTTGTCAACCATTGCTTAATCTAGTTTAAGAAATTAACGAGCAAGCTAAGATATTCAAAGGTATGGAGGAAGAAGTTCTAATTAACTGAATTAGAAGCATTCCTAATTTCAACTTTCATAGCATAATGTTTCCATATACCCATCCTTTACTAGCCTTTAAAAAAGATTTTAGTAAGGAATATATTGTCAATGCTTTTCCTTTAATTGAAACCCCTTGCATTTTGCTTTTGATGAACCTTAACATTTGGAAATGATTTTGCAGAAAGTGTTAACTATGAGATAGGCTTAAAGTCCTTCAAGGATTTTGGATTAGGTAGCTTAGGAGCTAAACAAATGTATGTTTTATTGATTTCCCAAAGCAAAATCTCATTATTAAAAAACTCCATAAATTCTTTGTAAACTTAATCCTTAGTCTAATGTTGGAATTAAGCTTCCTCAAAGCATTATCCATACCAATAATACTAGCTAGATTAACAAATTCAATTGTTTAAATAAGAGAAATCATTGGCCTTAGAAATACATTAAGGGTATGAATCAAGGAAACATATTCAACACTGGAACCCAAGGAGCCTTTAAATTAAATGAGCACTAGGTCTAGATATTCTTCCACCCTCAAAATCTCTCTAATTTCAATATTGAGATAGTTAATCTTAACGGAATTCCTCCTACAAAGGATTTCTTTAAAGAAAAAAAATCATCTATTAGCTTCTTGCATTTAGAGAACTTTATACTTTTGCCTAATTATTGAGTGGTGAGCTTCTAAGGCTTTATTGTGGTTCTACTACACTTGTTTTTCCATAGTTCTAAAGTTGACATTGCAAACGACCTTATATAAGTTTTGTGAAGAATAAATTATCCTCTTAGCTTCCTTAATGTATAAGAATTTGTTATTAGTGAGGCTTTTATACAAAGCCTTAATCCTCTCCCTTACCAAACTGAGCTTCTTAACACACTTGAATTTATCAAAGCCTTTTATACTTAAGCTCATTCTAGCTTTAACTACCTCTTAGAATCCTTAAAGCTTAGCTAAGAAGTTAAAAAATCAGGTTAGGAACTTTCATAGGTGGATGATCATAAGTCAATGGACTATTAAATATAGCTTTGCTATCTTATAATTTAGTTAACCATTTTTAATTAACTAATACCCTATCTAGTTTCCTTCTTAGGAACATTCCCCGTTGTTCTATAGGGAATATATCCCATTTCAGGATCTAGTCTTGTTCTTTTTTTGTGTGGAAGATAAAATAATTCATTAAAGCCATACAAAGGATTAAAGGGTCTTTAAAAAGATGGAACAAGCAAAAGGAAATGCGTCACTGTTATATAAATTCCTAGGGAAAACTATGAAATTAAAAGTTTCATTGACTTCTGAAAGAGGTGCTCAGTGTAATTTGATGGGTTACTAGAGTTTCCCTTATCTAATAGTAAATCTTGTAAATTAAAATATACTTATTTTTATTAGCTATGTTAAACAATCTTTGATTCTTTTCTCTCCAAATTGCATAAACAACACAATTGAGACTGATACTTAACCAAATTTTATTTTTCCTTAGTGAGTTGAATTTATCTTTTAACCATTCCAATATATTGTTCCAATCTGACTCATGACAATAGAGATTAAAGGTATGTTGAATGTTGACCTAGATGGAGTAGGTGAAGCTACATTTAAAGTAGAGATGGTTAGTGCATTCTTGCTCAATATAACATAATTTGCATAACTTTCTCAATAAATCCAACTATCATGTCTTTAGTTTTCATTTTTCCCCTATCTGCAAGCTAAGTAATGAAATAGGCTTTTGGTTTTAAAGACCCCTTTCATATAATAATATACTAAAGAATGAGAGTGATAGGAGGCCCGGGGGCTTTGATGCATGAAATTTTTGAGTAGTCTTCATTATTGCTTAAGCTCCAAAAAAATTTTTCTAGTGCAAATGGATTAAGTTGGTAGTTTGGGAAGTAACTCAAGAGCCTATCAACCCCCTACCATGAAAGTGCTAAGAATTATGCTTAATAACATTTCTGACTCATGGCTTAGAAGGGATTCATGAGTAGAGTGAACAAATATCCTCTATGAGATAAAGAGGACTTTAAAAAGTCCAATTATCAAACAAAAACCACGTACCCTCTCCATTCGTTATCTGAAACTTGATGAAATGATAAACAATGAACCTTTTTCTTAGAATTTGAATTAAATGCCAAGAAAATTATTTCCCTTATATAACATGCCATAAACTTGTTTCCCTAAGATAGAGCTTATTAATCTATTTACTCTAAAGTGATTCTTTATCCTTGAACAATCTCTAAGTCCTTTTAGGCAATTGTATAGATTGGAAAGTTTGAATTGATATGAGCCCAAGCCCCCTTTATTTCTTCCTCTAAGAAATCTGCTCCTACTTGATTTTATCACCATTGGCATTTTCAATCTTTCTTGACCAAAGGAAGTTTTCAATGCATTTTTCAATCTACTTGATACAGAAAGGAGAAGATGAGAACTCTAATGGGTGTGGAGGTTGTTTAACACTTAGATGATTAACTATACTCTGCCAACCTAGGATAGAGTTTTTTTTTTGCTAGCAATTGATGATTTTCTTGTATTTCTCCATGATCATAAATTTTTTTTGATAATTCGGTTTTTTATAGGGACCCCTAAGTAAGTAACTGGAAAAATATGAACATTCAAACCAAAAATCTACTGAAGGCCTTCATTGTTGGATGAGTTTGTAGGGAAATAGATTCTACTCTTGGATTGATTGATACTTAGGCTAGAAATCCTACAAAAGTTCGTAGGGGACTATTGTAAGATTGAAATGGATTATTAGTCAGCTCTATAGAGCAAATCAAATCATCTGCAAAGTATAGATGAGTAAAAGATAATTCCTTGCATTTATGATGATACTTGAACTTAGGTCTTCTAGATGGATCAGAACATATAGTCATATTCAATATTTATATTAAAATTACAAAAAGATAAGGAGAAATAGGATCTTCTTGTCTTATACTATTAAACCCTCTGAATTGCTTGGTTGGAACTGTGACATCCCATTACCCACGTGGAGGCTAGAATAGGAAATATGAGAGATTACTGAGAGATTAGAAATGCATCTCATGTTCAATACACATACACGTGAATATTGAACTTTTGCACATGAAACTAATTACACATGCATTCATGGATAATTCCGTGCATAATTGAGTTGTGATGTAATATTATTGAGAACTGTGAATTTGCTGTATTGAAAATTTAATTGGTAAGTGTAATTGTTAATTTTGAAATTTGGTGAATTTTAGGAATAATTTCCAAAAATGATGGATATTATTATACTAGGAAAAATGCCACATGGCAAGGAAATTGATGTATGGAAAATAGAAATGAGTGTAATGATATTAAAGAAACTCGTGAGAAGAGGACATTTAAAACTTTGGAGATAATTGGAATGAAAGGATGAGAGTTAGGGAATTAGTTTACTAAAAACTAGTTCGATAGGAAAGTAGCTAATGTCTTAAGAAATGGACAAGTGTCCAAGTTTAAAGTTAAGTCTTCTTATCGTTAAAAGACCAAGCATTGTTATTCTTATCCTAGTTCTCTTTCTTATGGCTTCTTCCTTAAGTTTTTCTTTAACACAAAGTTTTTCATGAAATCTTCACCAAAGAAAAAAACCTTGTTCTCATCTATCCTTTTGCTACTCCTAACTTTAGTTTTCTTTCATTTTCCTCATAAACAACCAAAAAAGACAACCTCTACAACGATGTACGTGAGTTGCATAAAAATTAGGGCTTCTTGATATTTGAAGATTTTGGAGTTTTAACAAGTATCTTGTAAATCCTTATGAGTTGTTAGTTTATGAGATAAATTTGGTGATTTACTTGTCATTAAATGATCATGTGAAAATGGACATTTTCATGTATACCATAGGTATAGGATGGAAATGTGGATTTTGTTAACTTTTGGTTTTGATGATAAAAATGTTCTAAAATAGTGTAGAAATGATTTTTTGGAGCTGAAAGATCAATAAAAATGTGTATGAGATTAGTGCAGAAATTTATGAAAGACGATATTCATATACGCTCCATTTTTCTCTTCATTGTTCATAAACATGAATATTTTGGTAACTTAAGGATGAACAAAAAAAGGGGAATTTAGAGTTAAGGGATAGGTGTAAGGTGATTTCTGGAGATGAGTAAGAATGATTAAAGTGATGGAGGAAGAAAATGAGGAGAATGCAGAAAATGAAAATACAGAAAAATGACGGTGAAGAAATACCAAAAATGGTGATATACGTGAATGAGGTTCTATTTTGATGTTTGTGTGTGATCATAGTTTTTGATAGGTTTGTGAATGTGTTGGGCTAAGTGGGAGTTGAAATGGTGAAATGAAAATGGAGAATGTATATAAAAGGAAAGTGCAGGAGAACGAAAGAAGAAACACAAAGAATGAAGAAGATGAGAGAATAAATTTTCTGTTTTTGATGTATGTGTTTTGAATATAGAATTTGGAGCTGTTTGTGAGTGATTTTATTTGAATAGGATTCAAAAATGGGGTTAAGAGGAGTTAGGTAAGTTGGTATGAAAGAAAAGTAAGAATTTAAGTTAGAGAAGTTGAATAAAAATAAAAGAAAGAAGACAAAGTGCAAAGGTTCAGAGGGTTTTTTGAAGAGAGGATAGGAAAGAGTGATTATGCTTCAGCACGATTGCAACTTTCCTTTAAAGGCTAAAGACTTGCGACTGTGCTAAAGCATAATCGTGACTTCATAAGTTGATAGCAAACAACATGATCGAGACTTCTAAAGGTGGAGGCTGAGGCAATATTCTTCGATCTTTTAGCTATATCTCCTTCTTCAGACTTCCAAATGACATGGGACTTAAACCATTAAACTCTTAACATACTAATCTACATCTCCACCAAAATTTTAGTGATATGAAATCCTTTGGGAGAGATTGAAAAATGTGGGACTGGTCTAATCAGGTGTCGGCGATCGTGCATCGAGTTCTCACAGCTGTGATTTATTTTTATTAGTGTGCACGGGCATGAGTTTTTGTTGCACGCCCATAACTCTTACAAAGCTATTTGTTGATGTTGGACGACTGTGACTTAATTTATTTAGTGGGGTTAATGAATTTTAGGATGAAAATGTTGAAGAGTACTGGAATATGATAACCGGTATGGTTTCACTGAACATGCTTTGGTATTTCAGTTATATCATGATTTGTAGATTTCCAAATAAGATGATTTTTAATTTGGAGTAAATAGGGACATAGGGCTACAAATTATCTAAAGAAATTGAATTTTAATTCAATTTCTAAGGCTTTCAATTTCTGGATGGAAGTTGAGTATAGGGTTTTGTTTTAAAATGAGAACAGTCCGAAAATGTTTGGGATATAATTTTCAGATTTTTGAACCAAATTGAACTATCTTACACATTTTTAGAAGAGAATATTGTCAAATTACTTCATTTTCATTGTCTAAATGATCAAGAATAGTAGACCGCAAAGTCAGTTTTTGGAAAATGTTTGAAATGATTCAATAAGTTATGAATTGTGATTTTAATGGTTTTATTGAGGTATAAACCTAAGTACAAATTATACTTAGGTGAATTTTGAGATAGGACTAATTATGTGACGAGAATAATGGAAAAATACCTGGGATTGTCATGAACATACATTATGCATATTTCATATACATACATATGCATTATAAAACACTTATAATTGTGCCAATTTGTGATATCTGTATATTGCTTGTTATAGAGGAGCAACTGGAATGTCAACCTCTAGAAATTGTCGAAACTTCCAGGCATTAGCATCAGGAGTGACCTGTGAGTAACCAAGACAGTTTCTGTCAATTATTGTTTGCTTTAAATTGTGTTTTCAATAATAAGATGGATGTGATTGATTATGTTGGTGCCATACAATGTAGGTTTGAGATTTGATATATATTAATATGATATCAAAGTGTTACTTGTATGTGAATGTGACAGAATAAATGTTACTCAATAATGATGTTGAATGTCGAACCTTGGGTCTAATGGTAATTATGATTTGCATGTGAATGTGCAAACATGTGATTGATTGAGAATATGAGAATGTGCAACATTCCATTACATGAATGCATGTAAGATAAAGGAAGTTGTGATCGAAGTCGCCAGTATAAAAGCTTAAAGCTCAAATTGTGATCAGAGCCTCAGGCTCAGTTGTGAATGTACCCGGTATCCACTAAAGGATATGGGACATAATTTGACACAGGTCGGTATCCACTAAGGGATATGAGCTAGTAAAAAAAGGCACTCGATCACAACAACAATAATAAATGAAAGTGAGTCTTACGTGCATTACATTTATACTTGATAGGTGTACCTTACTTAATTGAAATGATTATGATGATTGTTCTAAAAGTGAAATGTGATATTTTATGAATATGTAAAAAGATGTGAATAATATGTTACATGTATTGATGTGATGTATAAATTGAGTGAACCATCAATGATGGTTTCCTCATTGAGTGAACCATCAATGAATTTTCAGGACCGTAATACTATATTAGCTACTAAAAGATGCTATAAGCAGTGTAGACTTGTACCCTTGCGAAAGAGAAGAAATGACTCAAATGTTGATCAGCTAGGTTTAGACAGACTAGATAGATTTTTTAGTATTTCCTCTTTTATACAACACTTTTTGTATTAGGCTATGATGTTGTACAAGTATAAATGTTGAACGATACATTATAGACATTCGATTTTTATGAAATGAAATGAGGAGATTTGGATTTAAAATATTATGACTTTCCTTATGATGATTTATAAGAGAATAAAGATAGATAATGCCATGCTAAGTGAATGTTGTGATTAAACCTAGCGCACCATTATTGTAGGTTATGTATTGGAATGTTCTTCGGGCATCTTTGTATGTATCTTAGGGTATGGGAGAGCTACAGGAAATTTATTAATAAAGATGTTGTTTGAAGGGGATGAAATGTAGGCATGAATCCATTTTATAAAGAAGATAGGGAAGCCAGAGCTCACATATATAAAGATGAAATTTCAATGAAGTGTGTCAAAGGTTTTGAAAAAGTCTATTTTAATATCACAATTTTTGATAGATTTGCCTAAGTTATAATCTCTAATCAATTCTCACACCAAGAGAATAATTTTAGAGATAGATCTGTCGAGTATGAATGCTCCTTGAGAGTCATGGATGATATGGTTCAAGTTCTCTTTGAGTTTGTTGACAAACAGCTTTGAATTCAACTTATAGAGGGTGTTACAAAAAGATACTAGTAAAATATCATAAAGGTTTTTTGCATTAAGTAGTTTAGGGATTAAGTAGATGTGAGAAGCATTGATTTCCCTCAAGATTTTTCCTAAATTCAAAAATTACATTACAGTATCTATAAGTAGCTTACTTGTAATATGCTAAGTTCTTTGGAAAAATTAGGCATTGAACCTATCAGGTGCTAGGGCTTTCATATGATTGAGCCTGAAAAGAACATATTTGATCTCCTGGGGAGTAAAAGGCTATTGGATGTATCCTAAGATAAAGATATACGAGGTTTAATAAGTTCTACAAGCTTTTGTAGGTTAGAAATATAACATCCCATTACCTGAGAGGAGGTTAAAATAGTAAACATGAAAGATTACTGAGAGATTAGAAAACACATTTCATGCTCATGCATAGTATGATATACACATATGCGTAAATAGTTAACTTTTGGCATATGAAAATAATTGTACATGCATTCATGGATAATTCCGGAATTCAATTGTGATGTGATACTATTGAGAATTATGAATTTGTTGTATTAAAAATTTAATTGGTGAGTGTATTTGTTAATTTTGAATGTTGATGAATTTTAGGAATAATTTCTGAAATTGTTGGATATTGTTGTATCAGGAAAAATGCCACTTTGCAAATAAATTTATGTATGGAAAATAGAAATGAGTGTAATGATATTGAAGAAACTTGTGAGGCGATGATGTTGAAAACTTTGGAGATAATTGAAATGAAAGGATGAGAGTTAGGGAACTAGTTCAATAAGGACTAGCTAGTTAGGAAAGTTGCTAAGAGCTTAAGAAGTGGACAAGTGGACAAGTTTTAAGTTGAATTTTCTTAACCTTGAAAGACCAAGTATTGTACTCTTGTCTTCATCTTCCTCGTAGCTTCTTTCTCAATTTTCCCATGTACATAGAGTTTTCCATCAAACCTTCACCTAAATCACACCTTGTTTTTATCTGTTCATTTTTACTCCTAAGTTTGGTTTCCTTCCCTTTTGCCTTAAGAAAAACCAAAGCTTGCTTACCTCTACAATGGTGTATGTGAATGGTATAGAAACTAGGGCTTCTTGAACTTTTATAGATTTTGGAGCAATATCAAGTAAGTATTGTGAAAATCCTTTATAGTTATTGGTTTATGAAACAAAAATGGTGATTTATTTGCCATTGCATGATCATGAAAAAAATGGTTATTTTTCATGAACATCGTGGGTTTAAGATATTAAAATTCTTGATGTAAGATTTCAAATATTTGATGATCTAGATGTCTTAAGATAGTGTAGAAATAATTTATAAGTTGAGAGATCATAGGAAACGTGTATGATTAAGTGTAGAAAAAATTTGGAAAGAAGAACAAGTAAATGCTCTGTTTATGGTTATGTATTCACTGTATATGTGAGTTTATAATGTTTTTAGAGATGAATAAAAGAATGAATTTATATTTGAAGAATAGTTGTATGATGATGTTTGGAGATGAGAAAGATTTTTTAAAATGAGCGTTGAAAAGAAAAATAGCGAATGTACAAAAAAGTTGAAGTCTAGGGTATGGTGAAATGCAGAACATGAAGAAGATGCATGATTGATATTAGGTTTTTGATGATTTTGAGAATTTTGAGTAAACTTGCATATTTAGTTGTACTGTGAATGTATTTCAAATGAGTTGAACAAAAATGGGGTAGAAAGAGCATAAATGAATTTAAGATTTTGTATTTAGTGAAAGAAGATAAGTTAGAGAAGTTGGTTTAGGATAAAAGAAAGAAAAGAGAAAAAGGGGTAAAAATGTGATCTGAAACTTCCATGATTAAACTATATTGATTTAGGAAGATTTTGACAAAATTGTCTTCATCAAAGTTGTAGATATTTCTTTTATCTTTTTAATGATATAAAGTTTGAAATTTTTGGATTTCTAGATTGAAAGTTATGGAGGTTAGAAGTGATGGAATGCAACTAGAAAGTCACGATTGCAGTGAAGCACGATAACGACTTCGGAAGATTGATAGCCAATTCGCAATCATACTTATGCACGATAACGACTTCTGAGGTTGGAGGCTGACGCAACATCCTTTGATCTTTTGATTATATCTCCTTTATCCGATCTTCAAATGACATGATACTTGAACCATTGGACTTGTAACACACTAATCTACATCTAAATAAAATATCTTAGGCATCTAAAATAATTTAGGAGAGATTGAGTGAAAAACTTGGGACAGGTCTAGTTGAGTGTGCACAAGCATGACTTTTCTTCCTCACACCTATGAGTCCCTCACACCCGTGACTTTTTTTCCTCACACCTATGAGTCATTAACACCCATGAATTTTCATCCTCATGCCCATGAGTGTTTATTGTTGGACCATGGTTTTAATTGTCAGGTCATGACACTGTGCACTCAAATAGTTTATGCACCCAGAAGCACCTTGCAAATTGAACAATCTTGCTTCTTTCGACCATAACTTCTTCTCTAGACCTCCCAATGACTTGCTTTTCAAACCAATAGGTTTCTGACACATTATTGTACCTTTCTATAGAAATTGGTAGTATTTTGAATTGATTTGAAAAATATTGATTGAAGGAAAGTGAGGGAATCTATTGGAATACAATGACCTGGTATGATTTCGCTAAACATACTTTGGTATTTCAGTGTATCTTATTTTGTAGTCATCCAAATGGGATCATTTTTTATTTGGAGTAAACTAGAAACATAAGGCTACAGAGTTTTTGAACAAATCAACTTCTAATTCAGTATCTAAGGCTTTCAATTTCTAGACAGAAGTTGAGTATAGTGTGTACTGTTTCAAAATGAGAACATCCCGAGAATGTTTGGGGGTATAACTTTCAGATTTTTAAACCAAATTAATTGATTTTTAAAAACTTAAGAGATAGTATAACACTTTTTAAATAAAGAGTATTTCCAAATTACTTCATTTTCATTGTTTAAATGATCAAGAACAGTAGACCTGAAATTTAGTTTTTGGAAAAATCTAAAAGTGATTCAATGAGTTATGAATTGTGATTTTAATGGTTTTATTGATGTATAAACCTAAGTATAAATTATACTTAGGTGAGTTTTGAGATAGGATTGATTATGTCGCAAGGATAATGGAAAAATACTCGGGATTGTACTAATTTCATTACATACATGTGGATTATTAAACACTTATAATTATAAACAATGTGATATATATGTATGTTATTTGATATAAAGGAGCAACTAGAATGTCAACCTCCAGACGTTGCCGGAACTTCCAGGCATTAGCCTCGAGAGTGACTAGTGAGTAACCTAGATGGTCTCACTCAATTAATTGTTGTTTTTATATTATGTTTTAATTATTGAATGAATGTGATTTGATTATGTTGATTCCAGACAATGAAGGTCCCATGACTGTGATATATGAATGAGATATTGAAATGCTACTTGTATATGAATGTGATGAACTAAATGTTTCATAGCATGATTGATTATGAGAGATGCATTATATATGTGAATGCACGATCGGATAATGAGAGTTGTGACTTGAGTAGCCACCGAAAAAGAGCTTAAAGCTCCGAATATGAAAAGAGCCTCAGGCTCAGTTATGAATGTACCCAATATCCATTAAAGGATATGGGTTATAATTTGACATAGCTCGGTATTCATTAAAGGATATGAGCTAGTGAAAAGGAACTCGGTCACAACTATAATAATAAATGAATGTGAGTCTCACTGCATTGCAGTTATACTTAATATGTGTATTGTATATGAATGAAAGGATTATGATGATTGTTTTGAAAGTGAAACGTGATATTTTATGAATATGCAAAAAGATGAGAATAATATGTTACGTGTATTGATGTGATGCATGAATTGAGTGAACAATCGATAATGGTTACCTCATTAAGTTCGCAAAACTCATCAAAATTGTAACATTAGTTTTTCAGGACCGAGAAACGATGTTAGCTATGATGGAGTCATGTAAATATAATGCCCCGGAAAGCAAGTGTATTTACATATATCGTAATCTTCTTCAGTTACAATTTTGTAATGGAAATATTTATTATTAATAAAATAAAAGAGTTTGGTTTTAATGGGCATTATATATCTAGTCATAAGGCACCAAGATTCTTGTGTAAGTAATGTACATATGCATAAAGATGTATGTGAAACATGTATATTATTAGACTCTAAATTAATTGATTCACAATTGAATAATCAAGTTGGTCA
>JANSVA010022862.1:0-14846 GCA_025504915.1 Erythroxylum reticulatum | reverse complement strand
ATCGGTATGACCTACGGGCGTCCCGGTGCGTACCCTAGGGTAATGGGGTGTTACATGATAAGCACTGGGTCACAACATTAATAGCGAATGTGGAGTCTCATATGCATCTGTATGTGTTTATATACGATCTGATTCACATTGATTAAATGATGTGCTATGACAGTGTGAGAATTTGAAATATTCATGTTCTATATGAATTATTGTGAAATATTTTATTTGTGTATGTGAATCTGGTGAAATCATCAAAGATGGTTCACTCATTGAATTCGCATATCTCATAAAAATTGTACTTATTGTTTCTAATTAATAAATGAATCTCCAAATTGCATGATTAAAAGTCTCCTTGAAGATTGATAGTACTTTAGAGAAACATTAAAGTTTGGATTAGTTGTATATTAGTCCAAGGTACTTAGACG
This sequence comes from Erythroxylum reticulatum, assembly GCA_025504915.1. Lineage (NCBI taxonomy): Eukaryota > Viridiplantae > Streptophyta > Magnoliopsida > Malpighiales > Erythroxylaceae > Erythroxylum > Erythroxylum reticulatum. Next base: position 14,430 of record JANSVA010022862.1, on the reverse strand, counting down.
CAGGTTTCGCACATTAATAAGTTGGAACAATTTAAGAGATTGTGTTTGATGTTAAATTGGTTTTAAGAAGTTGAATGTCATTGCCTCATTACTGCATTGCGTTCAGTGTGTTTTGATATGTTCTGTGTTTTGCTTATTTTGCTTTTACTTAAGGACAATCAAACTTTTAAGTATAGGGATGTTGATAGCCATTGACTATGTAATGTTTTAATGGGTAGTTTAGTACATGTTTAGTAGTTAAATTGAATTATTAATGCATGTTTAGGTTAGGTTTTGGTTACTTAGATAGATATTTATGTTTTAACTATTTTGTGGGTTAGAGAATGCTTTTGAGCTTCAATTTGATGTTTTTGAGGTGTCGTGATGAGTTTGCAAGTTTTTCAGGGCAAGTACTAAATAACGGAAGAGATTCAGAGAAAACCCATAGGCGAACCCAGGCCCACGATCATGATCATGACCCACAGCCACGATCGTGGTCATGATAAAGAGCAAGATGAGATGCCACAAGCATGGCACTATGAGCCACAATCGTGGCTTGTTGTGGCCTACGTGCCCCAACTTTCCAAACTTCATTTTTGGGGACCCACAGCCATGATCATGGTCATGATAGAGAGCAAGATGAGATGCCACAAGTATGGCACTATGAGCCACGATCGTGGCTTGTTGTGGCCTACGTGCCCCAACTTTCCAAACTTCATTTTTTGGGGACATTTTGGACCTTTTGAGCATGGGAAAAGCCCTAGAGTTGCCCTAATTCGAGGTTGCTATAAAAGGAAAAGAAAGAACAGAAGAAAGTCAGCTTCACTTCTGCCACTTTTGTAAAATCTTATAGGAGAAAGAAAGAAGAGAGAAGAGGAAGAGGAAAAAGAGGAGAAGAAGCGGGTCTTCTGACGTTGCTGACTTCCTAGATAAGTGAGTCTCCTAACACTGCTGCCTTCCGGATTATCCGATCCAAGTTCTTCTCCTTTTTATTTTTATTTTATTTCATTCAATGTGTAAGATTGAAATGGATTTATGATGATGGATTTTGGCTTGTTGATGATGATCTAACTCTTCCTTCGAGATTTTACCTAGATTTAATGCTAATATAGTCATTTTTTTGTTTTATTGATTGAGAGTTGTGATAAATTGCATTACTTGCATATTTTGATAATAAATTGAGAGGGTGAACTAGATAAAAATGATTACACTGGGTTAATGAGAGTTAGGCGATCCAATAGACCACGTGATTAATTATATCAGCTATAGTACAAAGAGAGATCCCGTGTGAGACTCGATAGTTTAGTGGAGGGATTAAGATCTAATTAGGATTATGGGTCTTTTGTTAATTGAGAGATTGCAATTTTCATAATTCAATTATGGTTTATGATTTACAGTTTAATGTTATAACTCGAGAGAGAGTAATCAAATCTATAATAGTCTAGAACCGACACCCCATTAACAAATAAATGGCTAGGTTAGCATTAATGATAGGGAACATCCCCTTTCTCATAACTTGGTAATTTCTCTTAATTAATTTCCATTTTAATTTTTTGTGTTGCTTAATTTTAATTTCTTTTCGTGTTAAAATTTTGAATTAATTTCTTGAAATCAATTTCTAATATTTACTTTCTATTGCAATTTTTATTTTCATTTTATTAATTTTTTTGAGTCTTAGATAACATAGGATTAGATTAGTTCACCCTCTTCGTGGGATCGACCCTTCACTTATTACAAATCACCACCTATGCACTTACGGTACTTGAAGGCTATAAATTGTAATCTTGCAAAAAAAAAAAAAGACCAACAGGAAATTTAATGAAGAATTCAACATTTTTCCATAGAGGCTTAGGATGAGAGAACTGTGCATGAGATTCAGGACATTATTCTAAGAACAAATCTCTTATGGCTCCATATGGTGGAGATACTTGTATAAGCTCAGACACATTTTTGATCTCTGTATATGGACTAAAATAAGCTTGACACCTGAGGCCTTTGGGTATGATCTATAAAGGTGAGGTTTTACTATATACGTTTATGCCAATTAGAATGTCTGGGCCAGGTAAGTGTCTTCCAAGAACTTTAGTCTACACTATACACTAAGGAAAGAATTGACTCCCGATCTTTCTCTTAGTGTAAGTCCGGTCTTAAATGAATTACCATCAACAGCAGTGAAATATTTGTCATGAGAAGTCCTTGCTTTATGAGATAAAATACTAGGCTTGATGATTGTTCTATTTGATCTAGTATCCATAAACCCAATAGCCTTGATGGGTCTATCTTTTTTGTCCTGTGCAACAAGTTGGATCTGTCCATATAAATGAGAAACTTTATTTGGTTTACGATCTAGTTTCAGACATGCATGTTGTAACATGTTCAGAGAAGAGAATGATTCTCTGTCATTAGAGGAGTCGTCATCAGAGTAAGAAACAGAGACAACAAACTTTGTATCGTCATCTTCGTTTGTTTGTTCCTCAATAAGATCTTCTAGGTTATCAGAAGAATGAATAGGAATAATTGACTGAATTGATTCCAATAACTTGATATCCTTTTTGCTTTTGTGAGGACATTTTCTTACAAAATGTCCTGGTTGTCCACAGAGAAAATATTTATCAATCTTTTAAGATTGAGGAGATTTTCGTTTAAATAAACAAACAAATTTCTTTTTTTTTCCCTGATTCTTCCTGAAGGTTATCTTGAAGGGCTTGTGGCCTTCCTTAGGAGGTATATAAGATATGTGGAACTCCTTGCTCTTGTAGTAGAGCTTCCAGTGATGATGTTTTTTCTTGTGATCGCAATCACAATCTTTCTTTTCCTTGCATTTGATTTTCAAGTAAGGCTTCTTGCAAGCTTTTTAAAGGATAGGACTGCCTTTTATCATATTCTTAAAGAAAGCTTATTGATCACAGGGTCTATCTAAAGAGGATAAAGTAGGTTGATAATTTCTCTAAAAGTAATGTATTTCATATTTCTGCATAAGGTTGCGATGGTCTGTTACAATTCTGGTTGCAATTCATCTGGCAAGGATAAGATGAATGTATAATGGAGATTCACATCATTTGATCCGTTGAGAAGATAATATCTTTCCTTTATACGTTGAAAATACTTCTAAAGATCATTAAGTGAACAACATTTTATTTCAAAATATTCTTGACGAACATGCTTATCAATGAGTTGGAAGTCACCTATGAATTCTTTGTGTATGATACCAAAAAGAATACTTACAGAAGTAACTTGAATATACTATAATCGTCTGTAGTCGTCAAGACTTTGCCACCATTCTTTTGGAGTAACAGTGAAGCAAGAGGTGAACTCAGACAAAATATCCTATAAAGGAGTATTTTTCAAGTCATTTGTAAATCTAGCAATTCTCCAAATTCATGAAGACGTTCTCTCCATTTGTTAGGAGGAAGGTTATCAAATGTAAACTAGGGACCTGGAATAGGATTGGTCGGTTGTATTGGAACTTCTGGTGGTGATGATCTGAATGATTCCGGGCCTACTGATCTTGTAGAGTCAACGTCACTAATATTTGGATTAACTTTAGTATGTTAAGGCATTGTCATTATAACCTAAGTGAGATCAGATAGATCAGCAATTTTTTTCAGAGGAATCTACAGATGATTATGAAATTGTAGAAGATTGCTCAGATGGTTGCTTAGATTATTTAGATTGCTCATATTATTCATAATATTGCTTGGATTATTCAGAATACTTAGAGGGTTTAGGAGTTATTTCTTATGTGGGTTGTGGAACCTCTAGAACCTCAATAGGTGTAAGAGTTGATATGAAATTAGGTCTTTATCTTTAGCTGAAGAAGATGTAGGCTGAGCTTTAAGGGGAGATAAAGGTGGTGTTTTAATCTAAACTGGTTTATTCCATGGATCAACAAGTTTTTTGTGTGAAGAAGATGGAATTGATGGATCCTTGGATTCTTCAGGTTAAGAGTTTGGTTTTGTATATTTCTTGGGTTTACTCGAAAGAGGGTGATGTTTTGTCTGATCAAGGGATAAATTATCTTGAAGACTTCTTTATAATCAGCAGCGTCTAGATAGGTAGGGTAGAGGATAAGCTTCATAAATAGTTTTAGACTATTCAGTTTACATGTCAGCTTCCATATGTTGAAAAACTTCTTTTACCCATCTAAGTTCTTACTCCTTGATTGTAAAGTCTGGTCCAAAATATTATGTTGTAGTGTAGTGGTGAAGATTAGCATCAAGTTGTCTCATATGATCTTTGTAAGATTTATACAACTTTTGGATCTGAGAAGAAACAACATCTACTCATTGAGAAGTAAAGTGATTCTGCTAACTGATTCCATCTAGCTTAGAATTAATCCTTCGTAGAACTTTGTTTTGTGTTACTGCGTTATTGGTATACCAGTTGAGAATTCCGTCAGTAGGATTAGAAACAAAAGACCCTTGAGAAGTTATTGATGTGGCTTAAAGATAAGGGTCAGAGATAACCATATTGGCGTCATCAGTGCTCCGGTGTAAAGGAAGAACATCTTCCTCATATGATTGAATCATTATACAAGGTATGAAAGCAGATGATATAACAAGAATAGGAGGAATTACTAGCTGTGGTTTAGAGATTGACTCTGAATAATCTCTACTAGTATTTTCTTCATCTTATGAAGATATTTAGGTCTAAGTCGCTTTGTGTTGAGACCAATAGATTTGCTATAGTCATCTTCATGATCGTTTTGAGGAGGATGATATTGATGAGAAGGCATACAACGAGTCTTTGAATTTTCTTTCGTCGTCATCATTGATTATATAGCTCATCATTATCATCATTGTCTGATTTAGGGTTCAGACAAAAGTCACAATTTGGTTCACATATAAAGGGATCTATATCCTAGATGAAATGTCCATAAGGATGACTTATATAGATCGGATCTCCATCATATTTGACATAATGAATCAGAGGGTCTTTGCCTTTTATATGAGACATAACAGGTTGTATCATCAAAACTAGGGCAGAAGTGTTTAAAGTACCTTGATCTTTAATAGGCCCAGTGTAGATAAATTTCATTGATCCATCTCAAAGAGCCTAAAGAATTGGCGTAGTGGTTGTGTGAAATGGGTGCCTTTTATGAGTACGGAACATCTTCTAGTAGTTTGTGATCCATTCTGTCAGCATCAACTTTTTCAGTTCTTTTAGAGGCAACTGCTTCGGGATCTGAATGATAGTAGTTTGATCTTTGGACTAATCATTAACCATATAAAGATCATTCGAAGTAGAGTTTAGAAAGTTCAATTCTACAACATAATTCTGGAGGCAATAGATCATCTAATGATGTAGCGTAGCCATAATTGTTGTAGGGTCTTGATTTGCTCCAGTAATTTGGATTTAGATCTGGACATGGAGTCTTTCAAATAATGTTGGGTCATCAAGCCTGATGTTGAAATCAGGTGTTCTAGTAAGGACGACACTTACATTGTTGAGAGTTGTCAGCAAAGCACTAATAAGAGCATTTTGGTACATTACGTAGGCAGATATCCTGGCTGTAGCAAGTATTCCCTTTCTTCCATGGAGAGTTAGAATAAGTCGAACTGCTCTAACATGTAGATGAGTATGATTATGCTCTCTTCAAAGAGAGATGAGCACTTTGTGGATCTCCAACTTTACATACTGTTTATAGAAGTAAATTGCAAACCACACTATTCGAGCGGAGAACTCTGGATGATTTCTTTTATTTTCAATTTTTTATAGATATAATAGTATGAATACTACGAGTCTAAGAACAATCTCTAAAATATATACTGTACGGACTAAGCAAAGGAAGAGAAGACTCACAAATACAATTTTCTACAGGAACATGGGTAATTTCTATAAGGTTTTCTATTCTATTAAATAAAGTATGTTTGACACTAAAAGATAGATCGACAATTGAAAAAGTAGATGAAAGATGAGCAGGTTCACTCATGTTTTCTAGTCTCCTTACTCGCTCTTATCAAGAATAACGTAGATTACCTGTCATACACGATGGCTATAACGCTCTAACATCATCACAATATAAATAGTAATATGGCTCATGGTAACAAAGTTTATAGCTCTGATACCACTCTGGGGCCCCGAGGGGCACATAAGAAAAAAGAAACCAAACTCTAGGGGTACATTGTACCAAACAAACAGACCTCTCTGACAACCAAAGACCAACAAAGATCAATAGTAGTTTAGGTTTCAAATATGATGGCCAAGTACACTAACCCTTTCTTTCTCAGCGAGCACCAAACTTAAGGCCTTCCTCTTAGAAACCAAAACTCACCAATCTTTCCCTTTTAAACTATTATCTCAAATAGGATCTCTTCTACACAGTTCCAGACTATTAACAATCCCAAACTATCTTCTAGACGTTCTGATACATAGGATCCTCACGAGGAGGCAAGTGTAAAGCATACTTTTCTCTATGTATAACTGATGGGCTACATTATTCAAGACTTAAGCTTTTAGGAGGGAAGGAATTTAGAGAGAAGCCATGAAAGTAAACAACTCAAACTTTCATTCATCTCAAACTTAATTGATTTCAAAACCTCTAAGTACAACGATAGAAGAGCTTTGCTTTTATAGCAAAGCATGGGAATACAAACAAACTACTTTAAGGAGGGAATCTATTCCCTAGGTATAAGATGAAAACTTAAAAAAAAAGAAGATGCCCTAAGTACAATCATTACACACCTTTAAAAAAGAAAATAGTAAAAAGATTCCTAAAGGATAAGATATAATCTTTAAAAGTGGGTGCGGACCCCAAAGATTTTCTTATCAACATACTAAAAAACACACATTTATAATAGACCATAATGATGTCTAGAAAGAAGAGTCCCATATTGAGGAGTGGAATCTAGTTCATCTTTTATCACGAATTGGTTCATGCCACGACTAAATATTGGACAGAGAGTCTGGATCACTTGAACCATCAGTGTTAGCTCTATAGGTCTTTTGTCATTTAATAGGATTGGCATCATTTGTGCGGAGTCTTTGCAGGAATAGGTTCAGTTCTTCTTCATTGGGGATGTAAATGTCATCATTAAGGTCTTGAGCATCCTAAAGAATAGAGGTTGGAGGTTATGAAGGTCCTGTAATGTTTGAGGCATTTTAGACTTAGGTTGTTTCATCAGTTTCAGAATACCTTGCGTTGTTTAGGCCTAACATGTCGATTTCTGGTGCTTCAGGTTCACTAGGAATAAACTCTCCTAGTTAATGTCCAAAAGAAGTAGAAAGGATTGGAGTATATAGAGGAAAATGATTAATCTCCTTAAGAAAATCCCTAAGATATTTGAGAACATTCTTTTTGTACCTTCTCTAATAAAGTGGAGCCTGAGGAAAATAGACACGATTATCATAATAAATTGTAACAATTCTTGCTATCAGATATGGATGATGGATAATAAAGAAACATTGTGTAGATTGTCTCTTATACGATGCTTCCCATAATTGATGTTGCTCAATGACTATGGAAAGTTGTTTCTTCCATTCTTCCAATGGTTGATACCACTCAAGCAATGTCTATAATAGAGACTTTTCATTATCTCGATCACACAGATATTGATAGACATGTAAAGGAGGTAAGGTAATAGCATAGGCATAAAGGGCTGAAGTGCCCAAAGATACCATAATGCATTCTCATAAAGAGGTCCATTAAAGAAGAACACATTAAGGTAGGGTGCTTTGAGATTAAACAATGTGGCATTAGCAATAAGAGTTGATTTCACTGAGGAAAAGGTGTAAATAGTAAGACAAACTTATACACGCAAGAGAGGTAACTTTACAAACATTAGTAGGGGCACTAACAATAGGAGGAAAAGATTTCTTTGTTTTTACAATGAAAGATAGGTTTGCCATGGAAAAGAAGAATACTAGTGTTGAAAAGAAGAGATAAGAAGTCAGCTAAGATGATACCTTTGGTAAGGTGAATGTTGTATTTATAGTGGGAAATCTTCTTCAGAAAGATTCCTGAAGGACGCAAGTAGATATGGGTTAATTGTTGACTAGCCTTGGTTTGTTCTAAATTCTATGATGGAGGATTCTTTCTCAGTAGCTTGGATAAGGATGAGGAAAAATCAGTAACCAATCTCTTTTTACCTTACTTCTGTTCAGAACTTTTTCTAATGTAAAAGGCCTAACAAGCCTAATCAGACTTTGTGGGCTCTATGAGTCCTTGTTGAAGGAGAATAACACACTCTTCTTATGCTAGCTTAAGATCTTCAGGGTTCATCCCTGGATGTGTCGCCTTTGTTCGATTGATATCCTCATTCTTCTTGAAGGCAAGTTGAATGAATAATTTAGCATTTTTTCCGTAGAGGCCTAGGATGAGAGAACTCTACATGAGATTTAGGATAGTATTCTAATAACAGATATTTTGTGACTCTATATGGTGGAGGTACTTGTGTAAGCTTAAACACAATTTTTATCTCTATATACAGACTGAAATAAGCTCGATACCTGAGGCTTATGGGTAGGATCTATAAAGGTGAGGCTTTACTGTATATGTCCATCCCAATTATATTGACTGGGCCAGGTAGATGACTTCCAAGAACTTTAGTCCATACTGTACACTAAGGAAAGAATCAAATCCTAATCTTTCTCTTATGATAAGATCGATCATAAATGAATTACCATCAACAGCAGTGAAATATTCGTCATGAAAAGTCTACACTTCAAGAGGTAAAATACTGGGCTTTATGATTGTTTTACTTGATGCAGTATCCATAAACCCAATAGCCTTGATGGGTTTATCATATTTATCCTATCGAAGAAGTTATATATGGATATATGGATGAGAGACTTTAACTAGATTACGATCCAATTTTAGACATATCTGCTGTAGCATATATAGGGAATCACTCTAAGAAGAGAATGAATTATCAAAATAATCATCTTTAGAGGAAGAGCAGAAACAACAAACTTAGTATCCTTGTCTTCACTTTTTTGCTCCTCAATAATCTCTTAAAGGTTATCAGAAGAATGAATAGGCATAATTGACTTAATTGATTCTAATAACCTAATATCTTTTTTGCTTTTGTGAGGAAACTATCTTGCAAAATGTCCTGGTTGTCCACAGAGAAAACATTTATCAACCTTTTAAGATTAAGGAGATTTTCATTTAAAGAAACGAACAAATCTCTTTTTCTTCTCATTCTTCATAAAGGTTGCCCTGAAGGGCTTGTAGCCTTCCTTAGGAGGTAATGAGATCTGTGGAACTTTTTGCTCTTATAATAAAGCTTCTTCTGATGATGTTTTTTCTTGTTATTACAATCACAGTCTTTCATTTCCTTGCATTTGATTTTTCTATAAGGATTCTTGCAATCTTTTTGAAGGATAGGACCGCCTTTTATCATATTCTTGAAGAAAGCTTGTTGATCACATAGTTTATCCAATAAAGCAGGTTGATAAATTTCTCCAAGAGTAATGTCTATTACATTTCTGCGTAAGGCTGCAATGGTCTATTTCAATTCTAGTTGCAATTCATTTGGCAAGGATGAGATGAATGTATAACGGAGATTCATGTCATTTGATCTGTTCAGAAGATAGTATCTTTTTTTCATATGTTTTAAATGCTTCTAAAGATCACGTCGATCAAGTGAACAACATTTCATTTCAAAATGTTCTTGACAAACTTGCTTGTCAATGAGTTAGAAGTCACCTATGAATTCTTTGTGTATAATACCAAGAAGAATACTTGCAGAAGTGACTTGAATATATTGTAAATGCCTATAGTCATCAAAACTTTGCCACCATTCTCTTAGAGTACTAATGAAGCGAGAAGTTAACTCAAAACAAAATGTCTCGTAAAGGAGTATTTGGTCAAGTCATTTAGAAATCTAACCATCCTCCAAATTTATGAAGACATTCTCTCCATTTCTTAAGAGGAAGGTCGTCAAAAGTAAACTAGGGACCTTAATGTTTCAGGGTCTACTAAGCTTGTAGAGTCAAAATCATTGATATCTACATTGACTTTAGTATGTTGAGGCATTGTCATCACAACTTGGGTGAGCTCAGATAAATCAATAATTTGTTTAGAGGAATCAACGAATGATTCTAAAATTATAGAATATTACTTAGAAGGTTGCTCATATTGTTTAGATTGCACACATTTTTATAATATTGCTTATATTTCTCATATTGTTTTAGAATACTCAGAGGGTTTAGGAGTTATTTCTTGTGTGGATTGTGGAACCTCTAGAACCTCAATAGGTGTAAGAGTTGCTATGAACTCAGGTGCTTTATCTTTAGCTAAAGAGCATGTAGGTTGACCTTTTGGTGGAGATGAAGGGGTGTTTTGATCTGCAGTGGTTTATTTTATAGATCAATAGGTTTTATGTATGAAGAGGATGGATCCTTGGACTTTTCATATTGAGACTTGGGTTTTGCAGATCTTTTGGGCTTATTTGAAAGAGGGTGAGTGTGTTGTCTGACCAAGGGATAATTCATCTTAAAGACTTTTTCATAATCAGTAGCATTTGGATAGGTAGGGTAAGAAGGAGAAGCATACATGGGCTGAGCAACTAGATAGGTAAGAGGATAAGCTCCATGAACATTTTTAGATTGTTCAGTTTGCATGTCAGCTTCCATCTATTGAAGAACTTCTTTACCCATCTAAGTTTATGCTCTTTGACTGTAAAGTTGGTCCAAAATAATATGCTGCAATGTAGTGGCGAAGATCTGCATCAAGTTTTCACATCTAATCTTTGTAAAATTTATACAGCTTTTAGATCTGAGAAGAAACAACATCTACTAGTTGATGACTAAAGTGATTATGGTGACTGATTCCATAAAGCTTAGAATCAATCATTTATAGAACTTTATTCCATGCTACTGCATTATTGGTATACCAGTTGAGAACTTCATTAGTAGGATTAGAAATAATAGTTCCTTTATAAGTTATTCCTAAAGCTCTAACATAAGTGCTAGAGATAACCTTATTGGAATCATCAATGCTCCGATGTAAAGGAGGAAAATCTTCCTCATATGGTTCAACCATCACATAAGGTATGGAAGCAGGAGATTCAATAGGAATAGGAGGAATTGCTGACTGTGGTTTAGAGATTGACTCTGGATAGTAGCTGCCTGTGGGTTTAATATCTCACGAAGAGATTTAGGCCTCAACCTTTCTATGGTGAGACTAATGGATTTGCTCGAATCACCATTATGATCATCATGTAGAGGATGGTATTTTCAAGAAGGCATACAGCGAGTCTTTGAATTTTTCTTTCATCATCTCCATCAATTATACATCTCATCATCATCATCATTTTCTGATTCAGGGTTTAGACAAACTTTACAATTTGGATCACACATAGAGGAATTTGTATCCCAGATGAAATGTCCATGATGATGACTTATTAGATCAGATCTCCATTAGATTTGACATAATGAATTGGAGGGTCTTTACCTTATGTATAAGACATAATAGGTTACATCATCAAAACTAGGCTAAAAGTGTTTAAAGTACCTGGTTGATCATTAGTAGGCCTAGTATAGATAGATTTCATCGATCCATCTCGAAGAGTTTGAAGAATTGGAGGAGTGGTTGTGTGAAATGAGGCCTGTGATGGGTATGGAACACCTTTTGGTAGTTTGTGATCCATTCTGTTGGCATTAGCTTTTCTAACTCTTTTAGAGGCAATTGCTTCGGGATCTGAATGATAGTGGTTTGATCATTGGAACGATCAACAATCATGTAAAGAGCATCCAAAGTAGAGTTTGAAAAGTTCAGATCTACAATATGATTCTGGAGGTAATAGAGCATTTGAAGATGTAGCGTAGCCATAATTGCTGTAGGGTCTTGAACTGTTCCAGTGATCTGGATCTAGACCTGGAGTCTTTCACATAACGTTGCACCATCAAACCTGATGTTGAAATCTATAACGCCCCATTCCCATCTGACATAAGCACGTGCATCCATCAGATACATGTGTACATGCCTGACAGAAATGACATGTTAACTATCTCACTTTCATTGTACATAACATGGCATCATAAACTAAACCATCAATCACACATTTTCTAAAACCCAAAATGTCATCATTTTATATGAAAAACCATAATTTACATTGTTTCATATAATACAATACCATCCATGTTTATACAACATCGTCTTATGGACCTAAACAACTCAGTACACACTAAATGCTATAAAGATGCAAGAAAAAACTATGTCCTCAATCCCCAACTAACTGACCTTTGAGCCAAATCTGAATGTAACAGTTGCACAAAATATGCTTCTACAGAGTCTTAGAAGCTAGGTCATCTTACTCTCGAACCTGAAAAGCAACGGTGCAATTTTAATGAGTTTTGCGAACTCAATAAAGTAGCCATCCACGATGGTTCACTTATGTCATAAAACAAGATCAATCATATAGCATGAAATCATCCAGTTTAAATCCGTTTGATTAGTATCAAACACTATCACAGATAAATCACTTCTTAGTTAAACAGTTCAATCATATAAAGACATTCACATAGCTTTGCAAATCATTCAATGAATTCAAATTAGATGCGGATGTGATATGTATGAGGCTTACATTTATTTTTATATTGTTGTGACTGTGTGCTTTTACAACATCCCGAATTGTTGGCCTTAGTTAGTCAGTCAGTGACTCATAGATCATAGTGAGCCATAGGCTCAAACCATATGTGTGGGAGCTTAAAGCTTTTATAAGTAATAGTATCAGTCACAACTCCTTTATATCACATACATTGGAATGAAGTGCATGCCACAATTTAGTCATCAAATTCAATCACTTTCATTTGCATGTAATATAACGGTATATCAGTCATAGTATCAATTACAGTAACAATCACAGTAATAGTAGTCATCGGACTAGGTCAAGCATTCAGCTTTTCAGTTAAGAACTAGAAAATCATTAAAGCAGACGCATTCACATTCAATCAACACTTCCAATATCATTCTTATGCATCAAAGAACCTCGGACAAGTATTGTCCAGAATCCAGTACACAATCAGCACAATTTAGTATATTTCAATAAGATAACAATATAGTATATTATCATTCACATGCAAATAGCACTTCCAATATCATTCTCATATATCAAAACACCTCGGACAAATATTGTCCAGAATCTAGTACACAATCAGCACAAGTCAGTACAATTCAATAAGATAGCAATACAGTTCAATAATGTACAAAAAAAAAGGTGAGACCATCTTAGGTTACTCACAGTAGCTCCAAACAGCTATTGCCTTGAAGTCCTGGCAATGTCTGGATGTTGTCGCTTAATACGCTCCTCTACACATACAATACATACATATATCACCATATTGCACAATTATGTATTCATTATTGCAAATTCATGTATACTTAACATGTACAAAGCATGTTCATGACAATTCTGGGTTTCTTATCATTAGTCTTGTCACAATAATCATTTAGATATCCACATTCGATTGATTAACTCAGATTTGTTCAAAGGTACACTTTTGGCTCCATTTTACATAATTAATTTCATCAGGAAAGTGAAGGAATTTGGTAACACTTACTTCTAACAATTTATTCTCCCATGTGTTAAGTCTCCATAGATACCAAGATCATTCAATTTGTTTCATTATTATATGACTTATGTTCAAAATACCATAGACTATGTACATTTGAAATTTTGGGTAATGCATGATCATGCATTTAAGTTGTACACCTCATATCTCTCAATTCCAGTATCTAAAAATTACAAACTTTATACCAATTTAAAGCTAAGAGAATAAGATATAACTTTGGTGAAGAAACCTTAGCCTAATTAGGTCTACATCAATAAATTTTATTCAACAACAACAGGACATGATTTCTATCCCTTGTAGTGTGACAACCTAAGCCAAGACTCACTTTCAAGCTAAATTTCAAGACCTTTAAGTATAGAATTCAAATTCAATTTCTCTTATCGTTTGTATCCAAATGTCTCTAGTTTAATTTAAATCAACAATAATTTCATTTTGAATTCTACATATCAAAATATAGCCAAAATACTGAAGCATGTTTAGTAAAAACATTCCAGTTATCAAATTCTAGCACACCTCAGCATTTTCATCCTAGCACCTCCTTTCGGGATAACTTTGCATGGTCATTATGACAAGGAAAATGATGTATTTCAGTAACACTTTCTTCTAGACAATTGTTACGCTATGTTTCCAATTTTTAATAACACTAAAATCGTACAATTTGTTTCAGTATACTAAGTTATACCCAAAATAGTTTGGATTATTTTTAAACTATAACAGAACTACTAACTCTACTTCTAGATAGATTGTGAAATGCTTAGAGATAGAATTAACATTCGACTTCTTCAGGAAAGTTGTAGACATATGTCTCTAATTTATTCTATCAAGAATAAATGTATTTGGAAATCTATAGTTCAATATATAATCAAAATACCAAAGTCTATTCAATGAAAATTCTCCAGTTCATAACATTCCAGCATACATCTTCACCAATAT
>JANSVA010022827.1:0-14847 GCA_025504915.1 Erythroxylum reticulatum | reverse complement strand
GAATGCATGTACCGTCATGTGCATATACAAAAATTTCCATTCATATATATATAGAGGCCATAACATGCATGCTCGTGTCGACATGAGTTTACACACTCATAACCCGTTCCAATTTACTATTTTATCCTTCCCATCGGTGATGGGATGTTACAAGCCATGAACAAACTACAGCTCTATTGTGCTTAGAATTGAGTAAGTTAGGTGATTGTATTTGCAACTTACAATCATTTCTCTTGTCCTGAGCATCATACATTGATTACAGCAAGTTGGTTTTTGTTGATTATCTTGCCTTTTCAATCTTATTTATCTTACAGCGAGAGATTGGCGTCATTGGTTGTTTCCTCTGTTTCGTCATCTACTAGGTCTATTTGGTAAGATAAATTTTAAACCTATATGTTTTGTTGGATATCAACTGATAGATAGAACTATGAAAAATGAATCATTTATATATACATTGAAGAATAGAACAATCAATTTATAATCTGAAATGGAAGCAACATTCAACTTCATGGTTGTGAAAAAGAAAAAATGTTAAGAAGGATTCTCAGCCAAAACCTCAGGAAGACACTTATGTAAATGCGCATGCTTACTTATCCATTACTATTTATTGTTTGTACACAGTGCTAGGTCAGATGGCATTGTTCATTACTGGGGGTCCTTTCATTATCGCTTTTTTGATATGCAAGTGGAAGAGAAGGCATTTGTCAATTTATAGCAATATTGAAGAATTCCTCCAAACTCAAGGAATCTTCATGTCAATCTACAATGGTAACAATCTGAAAAGGTTAAAAATCATTTCATTTTCTTTTATTCATTGGATCACTGTTTACAGTCACTACTTTTATAGTATTACATCTCTTCTAACTATGGTAATAATCGTACAACAATTACATTTAATTGTGGGAATATTCTCTCCTGATTTAACTCTGATTTGTAGTGATTTGGTTTGACTGTGGAAGCTCCTAAAACTCCCCCTCAAGTTAAATAGTGGGATCACCAATTCCCAACTTGCACAACACAGAGTTGAATATCCGTCCTGTTACTGCTTTCGTGAGAATATTCGCCAACTGATCTTCTGATCTAACAAATGGAAGTTCAACCACCCCATCTTCAATCTTCTCCTTTATAAAGTGTCTATCTGCTTCCACATGTTTAGTCCTATCATGTTGCACAGGATTCTCGGAGATGCTGATTGCTGCCTTATTGTCACATCTGAGTTGACATGGAAGTCATGGTGCAAATCCAATCTCAGTCATTAACTTTCTTACCCACAAAATCTTTGCTAGTCCTTTTGCAACTCCTTGAAATTCTGCTTTAGCATTAGATAGTGCTACCACCTTAGGTTTCTTGCTTGTCCAAGTCACCAAATTTCCACCAACCAAGGTGAAATATCATGAAGTTGATCTTCTGTCAACAGGATTGCTCACCCAATCTGCATCAGTGTAAGCTTCAATATCCAAATGATCATTCTTCTTGAACAAAATCCCTCTCCCTGGTGTTCCCTTCAAGTATCGTATTATTTTCATCATCGCCTCCTTATGATCTTCCTGTGATTAGTGCATAAATTGACTCACAACTCCAACAGCATAGGCTATGTCAGGCCTAGTGTGTGGTAGGTAAATTAGCTTTCTAATTAGCCTCTGATATCGTTCTCTGTTTGCTAACTGTGAACTGTCCACTATCTGAAGTCCATAGTTCACTATCATCGGAGTCTCAGAAGGCTTACAATCCATCATACCAGTTTCAGCAAGTAGGTCCAAAATATACTTCCTTTGAGATATAAAGATCCCTTTGTTTGATCTTAGGAGCTCAATACCATGAAAGTACTTAAGCCCGCCCAAGTCTTTCAGTCCAAAATCTGTGAATAGATTCTTCCGGATGCATGCAATTTCTTCAGTATCACTTCCTGTTATTATCATGTCTTCCACATATATTATCAGACATGTTATCAGTTCTCCTCATCTTTTGAGAAAGAGAGTGTGATTGGAATTGCTCTATCTGTATCTATACCGTTTTATTGCCTTTGTAAATCTCCCAAACCATGCTCGTGGAGATTGTTTAATCCCATATAGTGCTTTCTTGAGCTGAGATACTTCATTCCTCTGAAACTCATCAGAGAAACCAGGAGGAGCCTCCATGTATACTTCCTCCTTAAGGTCTCCATGAAGGAAGGCGTTCTTTACGTCAAATTGATGAAGCGGCCAATCCTTATTTTCTGCCACAGAGAACAAGAGCCCAGTCTATTTTTGCCACTAGTGAGAACATTTTGGAGTAATTGATGCTATAGGTCTACATATATCCTTTTGCTACCAAGTGAGCCTTGTACCTTTCTGTAGTCCCATCAGCTTTATGCTTTATTATGTAGACCCATCTACAGCCTACTAGTCATTTTCCTGGTGGAAGTTGACACTTCTCCCAAGTTCCATTCTTTGCCAGTGCATCCATTTCTACCTCCATTGCCTACCACCATTCTTCCTTCTGTCGTGCCTCATGTACTGTTCTTGGGATTTCTTCTTAAAACAATGTTGTGGAAAACACCTTTGCTGCATCTGAGATTCTCCCCCTAACCATATTTCCCACTGGATATCTTGAGGATCGAGGCACATGTTCTGGAGAATACCGTTTAGGAGGTATTCCTTTAGTACTCCTTAGAGGTAGGACATATCCTTCAGTTTCTTCGCCAATTAATTCAGGAACTACATTGTCATGATTATTAGCATCATAATCTAAAACGGAAGCAAATGGAGTTTGTGATTCACTTACCTCTTGTTGGACATTCACTGAGGGAGCATCACTGGTTGAAGTATCTGGTTCGGTAGTCTGTTCCATGTTTTCCAAAACAGGCTCGGTGGTTCCACTTGTGTGCTTTGTTGGGATAACATCTGACAGAATCATGCTTTGTGGCCAACGTAGTGGATCACTACTAGTCTCCCCCTGACCACTAGGTTGGTGACTATAGTAATACTCAGACTCGAGAAAGTCACAGTCCAAAGTCATATGGATGTGACGGGTGACTGGGTTGTAACAGCGATACCCCTTTTAATGAATAGCATATCCCACAAAGACATATTTAATGGCACAAGGGTCAAGTTTTAAGCGTTCTATTTTTGGGATGTGAACAAAGATAGAGCATCCAAAGTCGCGTGGTGGTAAGGTTAAAGTGGACGGAACTGTAACCTGGGTGGCTAGGGCTTGTAAGGGTGTTTTGTGGTTAAGGATTTGGGTGGGTAATCGATTGAGTAGGTAGGCTGAAGTGGCCACTGCTTCTAGCCAGAATGATTTAGGAACATTTGATTCAAGCATCACAACTCGGGTCATTTCAAGAAGGATGCGGTTCTTGCGTTCCACAACCCCATTTTGTTGAGGTGTATTTGGGCAGGTAATTTGGTGGATCAAGCCATGTTGCTGAAAGAAATTTTTCATGGATTGGTTAACATATTCTCCCCCATTATCTGAGTGTAAAATCTAGATTTTTTTATTGAACTGGGTTTGAATCATGTTAAAAAAAGGCAACAAATTTATCATGCACCTCAGATTTATGTTTCAAAAAATAAACCCAAGTCATACGAGAATAATCATCCGCAAATAACACAAAATATTGGAATCGACTATGATTGGAGTGCGAGGCAGGCCCTCACACATTTGAATGTATCAATGAGGAAACAAAGTCTACCTGAGTGTTATTAGGCCGAATAGGCACTTGATGACTTTTTGCTAAAATGCAAGTTTCACAAGTCATATGACTATTATTACTTTCAAATAATGCAGGAAATAAGAATCGGAGATAACTAAAGGATGGGTGACCTAGACGTCGGTGCTATAGCCAGATCTGCCTATCAGTCGTCCTGTAAGCCAATATAGCAGTACCCTGGTGAGCCACCTCGTCAATATAGTAGAGGTCACCGCGCTCAATACCACGCCCAATTATCTCCCGAGTATGAATGTCCTGCAAAAGGCAAAATTTTGGATACATTAGTACCACACAATTTAGTTCTTTGGTGACATGACTCAAAGATAATAGCTTGCACGATAATGACGGAACTTAGAGGCAGTTGGACAATTTTAATTTCGGAGATATTGCAATAGATCTGGCCCCTTTGACTTTTGATAACCCCCCATAGGTAGTTTGAATATAGGCTTTATTGGATACTGTTGGAACAATAATATCTGAAGGTTCGTGGGTCATAGTGTCTGTAGCACCGCAGTCAAAAATCCACTAGGTGGTTTTTTTCATGTTTGGGTTCATTGTGAAGGCCTTATATATTTCCGACCCAGTTTGGTTTAAAGTGCGAATTGCTGGGATTTTTTCTGGTTTGGGCTGATTAGGGAAATAGGCCTCTTTGGAAGTTGGGGCTAATTTGGCTATTTTACGCTTTGCAGATTCTTATTGAACTTTGGGCCATAAGGGTTGTTGTTTTGGTGTCTAGGTTGCTAGGGTACTCGCTTGTAATTTGTCAAAGCTGCAGGGGTTAGATTGCTCATCACATAAATCACCTATACTCAAATCATAATCATTGAAACACCCTGGTTTAAAAAACCTAGAGTTAAAACATGAAGGGTTTGGGAGAAATTTCCCAAATCCTTTACCTCTTTGTTCCACTTTATTAGGGTTCATCTTTATTCCATTCGCAATTGCTGCAAAACCTTTCTAACCTCCACTGCCTCCTTCAATCTCTGCTTTATAGCTACCACCGCTGCTGTTGGTGGCCTCCGAGATGCCCACAATGGCAGCAGCTTTGCTGCTAGTGGTGCAATTTCCAGTATGTTGTTTATGGTTGTCCTCCTATCACTCCTGGTAACCCACGATTTTGAAGCAATTCTCTTTAGTGTGTTTGTGCATACCACAATGGGTGCAAAACAACTTTAATTTATCCTCCTGTGGTGATGATCTCCACAGCTTTCCAGTGGATTATGAATGGGCACGCCCTTTTGTCATTTGGTTTGTTGGTTCTGATTTGGGCTTTTCCCTTGGCGTTCTTGTGATTAACCCTGCACCAATCCCTGATGATGAAGAATCCCCGTCACCTGGCTTCATGATTTGAAGCCCGGCGGCCTCTCTCCTCACGGAGGCGTAGGCGGAGTCCACTAAGGGAAGAGGATTTTCCTTCAAAATGTCTCTGCGAATGGCATCAAACTTCCCATCAATCCCAATGAGAAATTGTAAGAGGCTGTGTTCCTGTATGATTTTGTTATAGATTGTAATGTCCGCAACGCAACCTATTAGGTTTGGTTGCCTGCGATCGATACTACACCATATGCCTTGCATAGTGTTCCAGAACTGCTCTAATGTATTGCCTCCTTATTGTTGTTTATTAGCCTGCATATGCAGATCAAATATTTGCAAAGCGTCTACTCCACTGTCATATGTAATGGTCAGCTAGTCCCATAATTCCTTCGCTGAAGGATATTCTGCCATATTGTTTACCAAGTTTGGTTCTATATTCTGAATGATCCAGGAGAAGACATTCAGGTCGGATTGCTCCCATCTCAAGAATCCTGGATCATTTCTTAGCGGTGCAGGTGGTTCTCCAGTGATATGATACGTTCTGCCTCTGCCCCCAATGGCAACTCTCATCAGACGTGCCCATAATAGGTAGTTGTCTCCGTCCAATGTAAGCCCAATTGTCAGGTTG
This sequence comes from Erythroxylum reticulatum, assembly GCA_025504915.1. Lineage (NCBI taxonomy): Eukaryota > Viridiplantae > Streptophyta > Magnoliopsida > Malpighiales > Erythroxylaceae > Erythroxylum > Erythroxylum reticulatum. The sequence continues at coordinate 9,214 of JANSVA010022827.1, read as the reverse complement.
TCAGAATTGGATTGGTTTGGTTGATTACTAATATTGTTTCTCAGCAAGTTTGCAATCTGGATTGTTATGTCATCAGGAACTGTTTGGTTTGTGGGACCTGTTTGATTGTTTTGGTTGGTTTTGATTACTGGAAGAGCTCTTTGACATTGTTTCTGGTTTGTAGGTTTCAAAGGAGGGGGTTTGGAAAGAAAACATTGTGTGACTTCAAACTAGTAAAGTTATGGTAGATGATGAGCAATTGAACAACAGATCCAAGACCATAACTCTGCTCTAATACCATCTACAATGGTAACAATCTAAAAAGGATGAAAATCATTTCCATTTTCTTTTATTCATTGGATCACTGTTTACAGTCACTACTCTTATAGTATTACATCTCTTCTAACTATTGTAATAATCATACAATAATTACATTTAATTGTGGGAATATTCTCTCCTAATTTAACTCCTGATTTGTAGTGATTTGGTTTGACTGTGGAAGCTCCTAACAGTCAATTCGATATTCCTTCTCAGCTATTGAGAAGATGACTAGTAATTATAAAGGAGGTTATGGGTCTGTTTATAAAGGAAATTTTCAAGCGCAACATTACTATTTCGAATGAATTTTACTACTTCGTTTCCTCTAATTTTTAGATGAATTTTAACTAGTGAGTAGTATTGATGTTAACTAATTTGGGCCAAGCTGCTATTGGTATCGCATTATAGCCTAGTGTTACATATCATTTGCGTTGGGATTAAGAACTTTCCATGAGTTATGGAAATTTTTTCTTTTCTTTTTGTTGCTTCCATGAAGAATTTTGTTGTTCTTTTCACTTCTTTTTGTTATTGCATAAATTTAAACATAGCACTTTACGATTTATTTTATATGATTGCTTTACTGTTTCTTAATGTTATATGCCTTATGATTGTAGTTGCCAAGTGAAGTTGTGGTTAGTCATGTACTTAGAGCTCCATAGTTGCGTGAATGGATTAAAGGGGCTATAGCTGTTGGGAATCCTGATACTTTGCTTTCAGCTTTGGTTGGTCATGTACTTAAAGCTCCACAGCTGCTATTGGTGAAGACACAGTGTCAGCTTGTAGTAATTAAAAGAAGCACAAGAAAAGTCGGAAGTCTAATTCATTTAAGGAAGAAGTTTCAAACAATATCCAGTCCTTTAGTGAAATTGTCATAGAGGGATCTCTTCTTCAATCATCTCACGACCGCAAGCACTTGACATTTGATATACTGCTACTTCTTCTCCTAAAATTACCCACAACATTTTTCCTTATCTTATGTCTTACAAACTTGTACAGTGTCCGATTGATGTTCTTTCAGCAAAGGACTCTTGGTAGTCAGATGATAGATGAACCTTCAGATTAGTTAGTGTATTATGACATATTTGCGAATTGAAATTAGTATATTTTGATATTAATTAGTGTATTATGATATGTTTGCGAATTGCTATTAAATGATACACTGTCCGCAGGTATGAAATTCTTTTTATACATAAATAATTATTAAAATTAATGATATGCTAAAAAATTGAAGAATTATTAAATAAATAAAATTTATAAATAATATTGAATAGTTATTAAACAAATAAGATTAAAAATTGTATTTTAAAAAATAATTATTAAAATTAAAATTTATTAAATTAATATGATTTTCAAAAAATGGAAAAATAATACAAATAATAATAAAAATTGTCGCGGAAAACATTCGGCGACATTTCTAAAAACATCGCGGATTCCAAAAAGACGTTGCGGATTCCTTAACGTCACAAAATGTTAGACAATCTATGACGTTTATAAAAAACGTAATAGAATTTGACGACGTTTTTAGAATCGTTGCGGATTGTCTAAACTTTTAGTGACGTTTTCATAAACGTTACGGAATGTTAGTGTTTTCCGTGACGTTTTTTAAAAGCGTCGCAGATATCTTTTGCTGGTACCACATTCCGCGACATTTTTTTGTGATGTTTTTTAAAACGTCACAAATGTTCTTTTGCGACATCTTAGGACCTTTTGCGATGTTTTAAAAACGTCGCAAAAGGCCTTGTTTTCTTGTAGTGACTATATGCTAAAAAAATTATCATGAAAATATAATACTTACATTGATCAAAAGGAGTGAGTTGAAATAACAAAAAATATATATGGGCAAACATATAAAAATGAAATAAATATTGAGATACAAGCAATTATTAATGTTCCTATAGCCCTTTTTTTTTTCTCTATTTTCTCCACTAGTCTACTTCCTTTCTTTCTGTTGTCACCCTTTAAAAATTGTTACCTATGATGGGAATGAGAAACATGGGGAAGGCCTTGTAACAGTGAAAAAACGATATATATTTCGAGTTAGACAACAAAAGAATGTAGGAAGAACAAAGGTGGAGACCAAAGAGGCAATAGGTTCTTTCAAAACAAATCAAACCATGGAGGAGAGAAATGTTTATGAGATAAATGAGTTATTAGGTTCAAAATTGTATAAATGGGTGTTTAAGTACCCATCAAAAACTACACTGTTATTTGTTAAAAATTATGTTCTATTAGTTGAATTTAAAAACTAATGGTAACAATGTTTTGACATGGGTTATACATATTTTGAAAGTTTAGTTATTAAATTGAAAATTTTAAAAGGTTAGACGCTAAATTAAAGTAATCCTAAAAATTAAACACTTTTCAATTTATTATCATAAAATGCAAATAGATACAATTAAATAAATTAAAGATATTCGCATGTAAATGTAATTTTTTGTGATAAAATTACATAAAAATTAAGAATGAGTGTAAAATAATTTTGACAAAATTAAGTATCCACACCAACAATAATATGATTAACATGTATTATAGTAGGTGTTTTAGAAAATGCAAAGGATCTAATTGTGTAAAAGGGTTATTTAAATAAAGAAAGGATTAAACTTGGTTTCATATAATTTGTATAAACTTTCCTTTTGCATTCCAATGTCTTAACTTTTAAAGTGTTAAAAATAGAAATACATAGCAGTTTGAAAAAAGTCGGTTCTAAATATTGTTGATGAAGCTTTTACTCAAAGTAGCAAATGGAACATAAAAGTTGAAACATAGAGGACACATTTCAAAATAAAATTAGGTTGGATATTGGTTTATCCAAAATTTTAAACACAACATCCAACGAGTAACAAAATTTAAATTGAGGTGTGTAAATTTACTATGGTTTGAGATGAAATGATGATTTGTTATGGCATATGTGATCTCTTGCCCTAATAAATATGATTCATCATGTCTTTAAATATTTGACGAACACAAAAAATACTCATCCGAGATAATTTACTAGAGAAGTTATTAATATTTGCATAGTTGTTAGCAAATTGAGCTTTAAAGACTTTGTTTACATCATATTTATTATTTCTTCCATTGTAGAGCTCAGCTGGTACTTTCCTTTTTTTTCCTCATTGTTCAATGGAGTATTGATATCTGCAAGTCATACATTTACTTGCACGGAAAATTTCTATTGTGATTGCTGTTTCATTATATTCTGCGTGCACTAATGTGGATGGATAACCGATCAATTTGAAACAACTCTCATCCCCTTTTCTACTCTGTCTCTCTTTTAGAATCCCTTTAGTATGTTTATTGTTGTTGCGACTTTATTAACCAGTGCAGTTGCCCCCCACAATTCAGATATACCAATTTGTACTTGTGTTTACGATTATGTTTGCACGATGGTAATACTGGCGAAGCTAAAAGGAGAGCGAAGAAACGAAAATGAAGTAAACGTGTCGCATACAAGACCGAGCACAAACTAGAGGGCCATCCATAGGTGATAATAGATCAGAATCCCAAGTTGTACGTGGAGCCCCCCGTGTCCACACCCACATGAAAGTTGAAACAAAAACTGATGGCCCAGATTCAAACTGATTGTTGCAACACACTTCCCGCGATTTCTCTTATCTGCAAAAATTGGCGCCAAACCCTAAAAATGTCGACATCGGAGGGCCACGCGTCTCACCGACTTAGTCACTTAGATTAACCACATGCTCACACGTGGTCAAGCGTCTTGGCTTAGCTGTACACATTCCTAGCCACTCACTTCTATTGACCCCTTCGCAAGTTCCAGAACGAGCCACTTGCTTCCCACATCACTTTACACCGTAACTACAAACTATATAAGCATTCTAAAACCTGTGTTTATTTGAGCTCTCTGCCTAGTAAACTTGTCTGACATTCATATACGGAGATGGAGATGGAGGTAGAAACGTCGACTGAGATGATAAAGTTCATTAACGAGGGATGCTCCACTCCCACGCACGGCGACAATCGGATAGCTGAGCCGGCGGTGTGCCCACCGCCGCCCAAGAGGAAGAGATCGTTTAGTTATGGGAAGAAAAGACACCCACCAAAGAATGGTTACTTTCAGCCTCCTGACCTTGACCTGCTTTTCACGAGACGTCAAGCTTGTGTTTAGTGCTTGATCGTTTCATTGGTCTTCTTTTGGTGTGCCTTTGGATGACTTGCATTTCTTTTTTGTTTTCTTGAAGGTAGTAGGTAGCAGTAGATTTGTAGTTCGAGGATATACTGTACTTTTGATGATGTGTCTTACCATAACCTCTATGGATAGAATGGAGTGTTTGTAATTAGTTGTGCTAATTGGTGCTGTGCTCCAAAGTTCAAACACATATCGTCTATTCTGTTCCATGTCTCAATCCCAAGACCTGTTTTTTTCGGGGGGGGGGGGGCCTAAAACCCCTAAAGATCGTAGTAAACCAATTGTCAGGTATTTAATAGAATAAGTGACGGTGGGCTTCGTGCGTGTAGAACTAAGAAAAAGAAATATGAGAAAGGACATGGAGAAATTTTTTCTGCTCTCCAATTAATAGAAGACGAAGGCGTATTTTATTTTCACAAGAATACACTCAACTATGCGGTGCCAAAATCTTGGCTTATTTTACGTAGAGAATTAATGATTTTGCAGTTTCCACGAGTAACAGCAATTTTTTATATTGAGAACACATTATTCACCGAAAAAAGGGAGTAAACTATGATTGTTATGAAAAGAACAAAATATACTAAAGTATGTATAGTATAGATTTAAATCAGGAGCCGCTTTAATTGGTACCTCCTGTAAGATCAGATGAGAATGACTTAATAATAAAAGATGTGGTAGCTGTCTCTTATTAATGAAAGTTAAAGTCTCGGCCATCAAGAAATGAAATTGAACTTAACAGGAAATATCTTCTAATAAGAGGACTATTATGAGTTAATGGGAATCAGGTTTCCTAACGAGGTAGAAGAATTAAGTATTATAGGCATGACACAAGAACAAATTTTAGGTGACATTTAAAGGAAATGATGAAGTTTCCAACAATCAAATGGATAAGTAAGATAATGGTAAACAAGCAAGCTTGCACATTAAAAAGTCAATCTTCAATGCACATGGCTTCTTATTCGCAGCCTTCTTTTTTGCAATTTATTAAGACGTTTACTTGAATTTGTGATATTTAGTGGTTACAAAAGAATAACTTGATGAAATCTTACTGTAATCGAATCACGGAGCGAAAAATAAAATTTTCATAGATTTTCGAACGAATCCCGATAAGTTATTAAACTTGAATAAAAAACAAATTTGATTTAGAAATCGTACCTTGTTAACTTTCCGAAGAAAAATTTTAAATCTTTTTTTCTAAGTGATCAATCACGAGCTGTCCAATTGTCCAGCCTCTGATGGTATTCACAGAGTAATTTCCAAATTGGTTTTAGAGGAAAAAGACAAAAGTGCTAGCCTTCATAAAGCTCTCCCTTTAAATAGAATAATCAAGATAATCTTTTTATTAAAATTAAAACTCTTTAATTATAATTAGAATCAAATTCTAATTTTAATTAATTTAATTTTAATAAAATCAAATATCTCATATTTGATTCTCAAAGCTTCTCAAACTTTATAATTAAGTCCAACTTAATTAAATTGATTTTTCTTTCACAAATTACTTTTTGATGTGTGACCCATTAGGTTCCTAATAATTTGACAATGATTATAAATTATAATTTTAATTAAAAATTAGAATTAGATAAATTAAAAATCCTTTTTAATTTATCTTTAATTCTCCAATTAAATAATTCATAATCATAAATTACGATTGACGTCTAGCAACATGTCATGATTACCCAAATATCAGGAATGTCAAAGTGATTGACTTAACCCGTCCATACATGACTATAATGTATAATTTAATCCTTTCGTCATCTAATATTCTAATTGGACAGAGTATGGTTATAGTGTCTACTCTTATCATCTAATTATGTTCGTCCTTGCTAATTAATAATTGATTTATAATTGAAATTTGAAAACTCTTTTTCAAATATCAATTCACTTTGGCTAGAGAATTCCATAAATCATTACCAATCAAGAATAGTAGAATATTTTCTCTAATTACTTTAGAGTGATGAATCCTTTATCGACTTACTCAATTATCTACATATGATTCATATTGTATTCAATTACTACCGACAGAATTATCGTAAGATAATTCATAAGTAGCATCAAAATACAATAATTCTTATACTAGATACACTAGTAATTTCAAGTCTGAGGATTAATTATACAACCATCATTATGAGATAGTACATAGACATATAAGTAATATTCCATTTGGAATTCTCATAATCGAGTCAGTTCAATGACTTATTCTCTAATAATCACCCACACATTAGTTTAAGTATCTCTATACTTTAATAAATGAGATCAATTACTTTCTTCATAAGAAAGAAACATAATATGTGCTAATTTTACCGTTTCAACAATATCCAGTCTTGATAAAACTACAACTAGGAACATTTAGGAATAATACATAAGTGTATATTGAATCTCATAAATTATGATCTCATCATAATTTCAATTATACAGTAATTATTCCAAGGATTTTATCTTTACGAATAATAATTAAATAATTAACAAATACATAAACATAAAGAATGCCTTTAATTAACTGATAATAATGTCATACAAATATTCCAAAATAAATTGCCTGCAAGGGCATAAACTAACAATCTCCCACTTGCAGTAAAGTCAATTGCTAATGTATCGAATACCATAGCCATCTATATGTCTATCTTGTCTCTTTTAAGACAGTGGCTTAGTAAGAGGATCTGCTAGATTCTCTTCAGTGGGAACTCGCTCTAATGTTATGTCTTTTCGCTCCACTGTCTCCTTGATCAAGTGAAACTTCCTGAGTACATGTTTGGACCATTGATGAGACTTGGGTTCTTTTACTTGCGCAACAGCACCGTTGTTGTCACAATATAATACTATGGGCTCAATAATGCTTGGAACCACTCCAAGTTCAATGATGAACTTCTTAATCTAAACTGATTCCTTCGCCGCCTCTAATGCTGAAATGTACTATGCTTTGGTTGTTGAATCTGCAATGGTTGGTTGTTTGGAACTCTTCTAACTAACTGCACCACCATAAAGAGTAAAGATGTATCCTGACGACGATCTACTATCATCTTTATCTGACTGAAAAGTGGCATTCGTATAACCCTGAACTCTCAGTTCAGCTCCTCCATAGACCAGAAAAATATCTTTAGTCCTTTTTAAGTACTTCAAGAGGTTTTTCACAGTCTAGTGACCTTCATCGGGACTAGCTTGATATCTGCTTGTTATGCTCAAAGCATAAGCGACATCTGGTCTAGTACATTGCATTGCATACATGATTGATCCAAGTGCCGAAGCATATGGAATACAATCTATTTTATCTCTCTCCTTTTGTGTTTGTGGACACATACTCTTTGAGAGAGAAATCCCATACGATATGGGTAAGAATCCCCTCCTGGAATTCTCCATGCTAAACCTCTTTAGCACTTTATCTATGTATGTGGATTGAGATAATCTAAGCAACATTTTTGATCTATCTCGATAGATTTTTATACCTAGTATATAAGCTGCTTCTCCCATATGCTTCATGAAAAAGTTCTTAGATAATCATATCTTAACAGATTGGAGCATTGAAATGTCATTTCTTATGAGCAATATGTCATCCACATAAAGCACTAAGAAAACGACCGCACTCCCACTTACCTTCTTTTAAACATAAGGTTCATCCACATTTTTTATAAAATCAAACTCTTTTATTTTCTCATCAAAACGGATGTTCCAACTTCACGACGCTTGCTTAAGTCCATAAATGGACTTTTACAACTTGCAAACTTGATTAGGAAATTCTTTAGATTCAAAACCCTCAGGTTGTGTCATGTGCACATCCTCTTGCAAATTCCCATTGAGAAATGCTATTTTGACATCCATTTGCCAAATTTCATAATCATGGTATGTAGCTATAGCCAGTAAAATCCTTATGGATTTAAGCATTGCTACTGGCGAAAAGGTTTCATCAAAATCAACTCCTTGTTTTTCTTTGTAACCTTTTTCCATCAACCTTGCTTTGTACGTATGTACATTTCCATCTATGTTAGTTTTTATTTTAAAAACCTATTTGCACCCAATAGGTACTATACCTTCAGGTACATTCACCAAAGTCCATACTTGGTTAGTGTACATGGATTCCATTTCGAATTTCATGGCTTCTTGCCATTTTAAAAAATCAATGTCTGATATTGCTTCTTTAAAAGTAGTCGACTCATCATCTATGAGTGATACGTTATCCTCTCCATACTCAATATGTAGATCTAATCTAATAGGAGGACGACGTATCCTACTAGTTTATCGCGGACTGTGTGTTTCTTAAACTCTCTGTTGTACATCATATGTATCAACTTGAGGTTCTTGTTCCATATCGATGTGAATTTGTGGTTCTTGAACTTCTCTAAGTTCGACTTCACTCCCATTACTTTCCTTGAGAATAAACTCTTTTTCTAAGAATGTGGCATGTCTTGAGGCAAACGCCTTTTGCTCAATAGGATGATAGAATTGATAACTGAAAGTTTCTTTCAGATATCCCACAAATTTACATTTATTTGATTTAGCTTGAAGCTTATCAGATATGGTACGCTTCATATAAGTGTCACATCCCCAAATCTTTAAATGTGATAATCCAAGTCTTCTACCAGTCCATATCTCATATGGTATCTTATCAATCATTTTAGATGGAACTCTATTTAGAAGATATATTGCAGTTTTAATTATGTATCCCCAAAAAATTATTGGAAGGCCTGCATGACTCATCATAGAATGTACCATATCTAATAGTGTATGATTTCTCCTCTCAGAAACTCCATTATGTTGTGGAGTTGTAGGAGGAGACCA
>JANSVA010022764.1:0-14851 GCA_025504915.1 Erythroxylum reticulatum | reverse complement strand
CCAAGGATTTTATCTTTAGTATTAAAACATCAAATGTAATTAATAAATAAAGATAAAGAATGCCTTTATTAATAATTATGTCACTAAACTATAACCAAACAATTGACTGTAGGCAAAAACTAACAAAGATCACCACTGATTAGTTTCTCTTAAACTATAACTTTGAAAAACCACAAGTTTTTAGATTTTGGTAAACATAATTGCTCTTACTTAACATAAGTTGAACATAAAATTATGAATAACCTTGCATATGACAATAGGCAAATAATATCAAGTAAAAAATTTCTATTATAAAGAAAAGAACATATCCATGATATATGTTTAAAGTTGCCTCCTTCAACTTCTATATTATTATTGAAAGTTATTATTTAATTTAGTAGATCCAAACAAAATTTGAAGTGCTAAATTAATTCAATTATGTGCTCTGTTAATTATTTGGTCATTGGTAGGGGCGAAAAAGTGTGCAACCAAACTAACTTCAACGTCTAAGGATATTATACAAGGGTTAATAATGTGCATTATACTCCATTAATTATGTAGTTGTAATGAATGGGATCAAGATAGATTATATCGATTGAAAGTTTAAAAAAACATATTTATGATGCTTTCTTTCTTTATAAGATCGTTCTCATGTTAAAAAATACAATATATATTATTAATTTTATTATCTTTAGGTCATTTAATTTCATTTTCATTTTTCAATTGTAATTTTCATTATTGTTTATATTTTTTATAAAAGAAAATATTTGGTTTGCTAAAATTTATTAGAAAATTAATTTTTTTTTAGTTTAGTTGAAATTTGTAATAAAAACTGAAAATAAAAACCTATTTGATTTCATTATTTTATTTTTAGTTCTGATTATACTATTATATAATAATATAAAATTTTATTTTAATTAGTTTCTTGTCATATGATTTTTATTCTTACATTAATTGGTTATCATAATAACTAAAAATAAAATATGAATATTTAATGTAATTAAAAAAGTTAAACATCAATTTTATATAATAAGGGTCTAACAAAAAATATAAAATATATTATAATTTTTAATTAAATAATTAAAGTTGGAATAAGAAGAAGGTAAAACAATCACGAAATAAAGATGGAAGAGATTATCATAACTACCATTTAAACTATAATGTACTCTCTCTTGACAAGATGTTGAAACAATTATGGAATGGCTATAACAATGTGATGCATACAAGTTTTTTCTTCAGGTTCTAAGATTGTTGTAATTTCTAAAAGCAAGAAACTAGATTTGGACAGTGTCGAGCTTCCTAGGACATGAGTGATTAAAAGAATACAAAAAACATGACTGACCTTTTCTCTAAAACTTTACACGTATCGTGAACTTGTTAGTTTATGCTCCATAAACAATCAGTTGTTTGTAGTTTAGTGACAATTATTTAAAGGGATTCTTTATTTTATACATACTTAGATGTATATGATAAAGTCTATAGGATGAATACACATTACAAATGAAATTATGATGAGATTATAATTATGAGATTCATATTGCATTTATTTATTATCTCTAAATTGTTCCCAGTCATTTTTCTATTGAGACTAGACACTAAATGAATATAAAAATGCTAGTACATGTTATGATTTCCTTATAAAGGAAGTAGTTGATCCCATAGGCTAAAGTATGGAGATACTTAAACAAACATATGGGTGAATGTCAAAGAACAAGTTCACTGAACTGACTCAATATGAGAAATCCATTTGGATCATTATTTCTATGTATATGGAAGTTTTCATTATTTTCATTGTATAAGTGATCCTTTGACTTGATATCTCCAAAGTCATCTTGCATAGGAATTGCTAATTTTTTTATACTACTTATGGCCTGTTTTAGTCAATAATAGCTCAGTCAATAGTCATTAGATATAACATGAACTATTAAGGTAGTTAAGTGATCAAGATATGATTCATCACTTTGAAGTAATTATGGATAATGTTTCATTATTCTCAATTAATATTGTTTTAGGAAATCCTTGGCCAAGATGGAATGACACTTTAAAAATATAAGAAAGATGAAGGATTGAAAGGAAACTAAGAAGAAACAAAAATGAGAGTGTTGAAGAAGGTGATGGACATGTTTTCCTCTCTCTTTACTACTCTAAACCTAGTCTCTTTCTATTTTGCAAAGATCCCGGACAGCGTGTCGTAACATTAATCAAAATAAACTAGACCTACTATTGTAGAAGTGGTGAGTCTCAGAGAGTGTTTGGTTAGGCTTTGTCATGAAAATAGTTGATGTTTAGGGATTGCGGTGTTTTGTTTGGTTTAAGAAAAAAAAAACTAAACTCACTAACAAAAGAAGATTGACGAAAACATGTAAAAATGATGAAAGCGGTGAATTCGTTAGGAATCCAGTTCTTTAGCTCAATCTCATCCTACACCCTAATTAAACATATTTCAATGGCTTGTTATTCTCAAACCTCTCCTAGAAACTATTAATCGTGGGTTAATAATTAACTCGATTTTCCCTTAGGTATTGTTTAATTACGATAAGATCATTAGTTAAACGTAACTACCATCTAACTTACGATATGATCTCTAGATTCAATTAGGTAGTAGCGTTACAAATTAGGAAAACCAATTAAACAAGGGAATAACCACATATGATGCACCATTTAACATATGTCCCTAATGATTTTCAACCATTAGTCACTACAAATGAATTTCGACATAACAATTATAGATTACATTGAATGTTCTAGCAATGGGTTCATAATAAAACGATCCAATGAATACATTAAAATCATCTTTTCACAGTACCCAAATCCATACATGGTGAGGCTCGTCGTAAGTTACCAAATAATAAAATACCTAACTAATCTAACTATGTAGCTAGGGCGAGTCAGGGTTGAATCCTCAGGGAGCTAGGGTGAAATGCTATCTCTAATGTTGCAAAGCAAAGGAAAGCAAAAACATCTAGAATGATGAAAGATAAAGAAACTAAGATTTAACAAACAAAAAACAAAACAGGAAAAGACTACTAAAAATAATAAAGAAATGGGTTAAAGATATCAATGGGATTCAGGAATGATTATTAATCCTCGAATCTAGATAAAAGATGTTCTAGCTATAGTGTTAGCCTATAGGTTCAAACAAGTTCTCAAACCCTCAGTTCCTTTAACTTAGGTAAATCTAACAAGCTCTAAAAATACTTTCCTTTAACTTAGGTAAATCTAACAAGCTCTAAAAATACCCCTATCTCCATCTATAACCTAAAACAAGCTCTCTAGATTTAATAGTCGAGAAGAATTAAGTACTAAGGAATGACTAACTTAGGCCATTAATATATAAGCTCAGAAAGTGTAACCTAAAGGTATGGGATCCTAGATTAGTTAATTAAGCATCTTAACAAACCAACTAACCTATTGCTATTTTTCGGAATCACTATAGACTATTACGTGTTACATACTCATTCCTATTTTTAAGATAAGGGAATTACTTAAAGGGTGATCAATCCTAAGGATAATACCTAATCTATGGCATTTTACATAAAGTCCTAAACTAACCTAAGTCTAGAAACACTAAACTAAGCAAAACCAAATTCAAATTCTCACAATTTTCATCTTTAATCCTTCCTACACCTTCAAGCCTTTAAGCAACTAGCCACACATAATTAAATTAACCAAAGTAAAGACTAAACAAACATAAACCATACTTAATTAAATTAAATCAATGCTAGAAAATTAAACCAAATCCATTCATTAATCAAAATCCCAAGTTCAAACAATAAAAAAACATTAAACTAAAGAAAGAACTAAACTAATGAGCTGCAAATTAAAGCATTTAGCTAAGACAAATAAACATAAATCATTTGGATATGAAAAGGAAAAGCAAGCATTTGGTTAGAAAACTAAAGCTATAACAAACAACAAGCAAAAGGTGGTGGATGAACAGTACAATAATTGAAATTAAATTAAAAAAGGTGGCTATGGACATGCTTCATCTCTTGGAAAGAAAAGAAGGCTCCAAGCTTCAAGCCAAGCATCTTTAAATTGAAGCCTTCACATCTCAAGACTCTCCCAAGCCTTGTTGTGACCGTAATTCTTGACTACCAATGAAGAGCTTCTTTTAATTTGTCTTCAAATCTATATCTCTCTCTCTCAGTCTTTTGTTATGCCATCAACTCTCCACACTTTCTAACGCTTTTGGCTTGTTTCTAATTATATCTAAGGTCTGCGTGAATTTCCAAAGCCAAGCCAGCCTCTCATGCCTCAATATGCTGCCGTTTTGCTCTTTCCTCTTAGACATTGTTGTTACGTGAAGGCTCCATCAATTGTTATGTTTTAAAGCCTCCTTAATGCTTCTCTAAGTGGATGTCATTTTGGACAACCTAATCCCTTTCTTGGCTGCGTTATGCAACTTTCTCTATGCTTGAGTTGTGTCAAGCGCTATGCCATTTAAAGGATGGAAGAAAGGTTGTCCATGTCATTATGTGCTGCTCCACTTTAAGCTTTCTTTTGCTATGTCATTTCACTCCTTTGTCTTCCAATTCTTGATGCTTTTATTCAAATTTTATATTCCATTATTAAATCTACATGTAAAATTAATAGGGACATAAAATGAGCAATTAAACACAAAAATAGGAACAGATTCCAATGAAATAACAAATAAAAATATAACAAAATTTATTCCTATCAATAAACATTCGACAGCATAAACAATTTCTAAAGAGAGAAAGAAAAAAACAAAAAAGTGGAAGGAATGCTTAACCGATTGTCGGTGTCAATGTCACCTCCGAATTAGTGTCAGGAAGCTACCCCTCTATGAGTCTTCTTATGGTGGAGAGCTTACCTCCATCTTTGTGCTCTTTTAAAGCTCCTGAAGGTCCCTCACTCCTTTTGACTGAAAAAACACAAAAACTTTCATAAAACCCTTGCGCCTTCACATGTCTATTTATATTAAAAACTAGGGTTTTAGGCGGCATATGTGTAGCACCCCACTCCTATATGACACATGCATGTGCACCCTTCAAACACATGTGCACATGCCCCATAGAAATGGTGTGATAACCATTTCACCTTCACTATATCACGTGGCATTGCAACTAAAACCATAAATAACACATTGTCTGAAAACCAAAATTTTCCTCATTTCATTTCTCAAACTATAATTCACACTGTAGCATTAACCATCATCCATATTTTACAATGTCAACGTAAAGTGTTTAGAACTCTGTCTACATGATATGCTACATATATGAGGAAACTAAACAAAAATTAAAACAAACTATTTCTTCAGTCCCAGCTGACTGACCTTTGAGCCATATCTGAACTCCAAAAGTTGTACAAAATCGCTTCTATGCAATTTTAGAAGCTAGGACGTCACTCTCTCGAACCTAAAATTCTCAACGTTGCAATTTTGATGAGTTTTGCAAACTCAATAAAGTAACAATCCTTAACTCTTGACATACATCATACAATTCATGCTATCATGTGTTTCACATCATCATGGTTATAATCAAATCATATCACATAACATTTTGTTCACAATTGTCATATTTCAAACCAAAGTTGAAACAATTCATCATTTTGGTACAAGTTTTTTTTGCAGAACATACACATTGACAAATTATCACTTGTTTCATACATGAATTCCTCAAAACATTGCAATCATTCAATTTATTCAGATTATAAGTGTATGCAATGATATGAGACTCGACTTCATTTATTTCATTGTTGTGACTATGTGTCTTTTTCACTGTCCCGTATCCGTTGTGGATACTAGGCTCATTCATACTATCCCTTATCTGTTGGCGATATAGGGCTCTTTATACACTTTGAGCCTTAGGCTTTAATCACGAATGTTTAAGATTTAAGCTCTTTTTTTTATACTGGCAACATCAGTCACAACTACTTTTATATTACATGCATTGAAATGAAACACATGCCACAATTCAGTCATCACATTCAATCACTTTCAATAGCATTCATTTTTGCATTTGCGCATTAACGTTAATCATTGAGCTAGGTCTTGCATTTAACTTTTTAGTTGAGAATCAAATAGTTAATCTCATTCACATACAAGTAGCACTTCCAATGATGTTTACATGCATCAAACGCTTCGAACAATTATTGTCCAGAATTCAAAACACAATTAGCACATATCAAATTCAATTCAGTAATGAACAGAACAAATTAAGGTGAGACCATCTTAGGTTACTCACTATTGCTCCTTTTTTGCTTATTTCCTTGAAGTTCCAGTAATACGCCCTACTTACTCTTCTATATGCAATCAAATACAATTTCATGTTATCACATTGTTTATGTAACTGAATATGCATTTTTATAAATGTATCATGTAAGATGCATGTTCAATGACATATGCCTGGGTATACTTCTATAATAAACTGATGCAAAGATCAATTGTACTCCACATGTGTCAAAATTCCTACACACATTTACTATTCCAACTTTCTTTTTAACACAAACTTTCAGGCCTACTTTACATGATCATTATGATAAAGAAAATGGTGTATTTTTGTAACACTTTCTCCTAGACGATTGTTCTCCTATACCTTAAGTTTCTAATGACACCAAGATCATACAATTTGATTCATTATTCTATGAGTTATGCTTAAAATACTACAGATTGAGTACATTTGAAATTTTGGCTAGGGTATGATCATGCATTCAAAGTCTCTCAATTCCAATATCTAAAAATTACAAACTTTATACCAATTAAAAGCTAAGAGAATAAGCTATAACTTTTATGAAGGCACTTTTTTTTGATTCGGCCTTTATCAATACAATTTATTCAATAACAACAGGACATGATTTTTATCATGGGTAGTGTTATAACCTAAGCCAAGACTCAATTTCAAGACCCTTAAGTATAGAATTCAAATTCAATTTCTTCTTAACACCTGTATCCAAATGCCTCTTGTTCAATTTAAATTAAGAATCATCTCATTAGGAAACCTACAAATCAAAATATAACCAAAATATCGAAGCATGTTTAGTAAAAATACTCTAGTTCATATTCACACTTCAAAAACCAAAATCATACACGCAAACCATCACCTTCTACTTCCTTTCTCTACTACAATTTTGTTTTCATGAGTAGTAACAATTCTAAATAGAATCTATATCCTACTTTTCAAATCTTTCTTCAGGTAACAACTTAACAAACTTTTATTAAACTCAAAAACTCAAAATTTAAGATTAAACATAAACATAAAAAACAAAACTCATACACAGTTATCACCCTTTTTTTGTTTTCTCTTTCTGTTGCATTTTGCTCATAATAAAAAACAATCCAAGATTCAAAACAAAACCTATACAATTAACATCTCATTTTTCTGCTATTGCTTCAGTTAAACTCAAATAATCATAGTCACCAAGAATAGAACATATACATCTATTCCCTTTTCTACACACTTTATTGCATAATTTTTTTTCATTTTATTCCTTCATCATTTAATATCACCGAAGCTACTCACTCAACACAACTCAAATATACATCCATTTAGAACCATTAAACATCAACACAATCCATTTACAGAACCAAAAAATTAAAACTCACTTACTTGATTTCTGTGAAATATCCAACAGTGAGAGAGAAGATGTGCTTACGGTGAAGAGAGGGAAAACAAAATAAATGAAACAGTAATTATACATCAATTATCAGATGTTTTACTGATGGATAAGTGAGAGAGAACTCTTTGTGTTGGAGCATTCGTAAGGAACAGAACAAGGGAGCAGAAAATTTTTCTTTAAATAAACAAGATGATTGCGTGGGTGGATAATTCAATAACACTTGGCACCCATGCATATGGGCCATTTCTCACTCTCCCATTTGTCTCTTATTCTATATTTTTTTGTCCAAAATATCCCAAATTTTTCAAAAACTTCCTAAAATTCACCAAAAATTAAAAAATAATAATGACACTCTCTAAATAAATTTTCAACACATAAAAATCACAATTCTCCTTTTAATCACATTTATAAATCAATTATATTCGAAAATGTCAATGAATGCATGTACAATTATTTCATGAATATCAAAACAATTCACATATTGAAATATTCCATATGATGCATAAAATGCACTTTTAATTTCTCAGTATACTCTCATTTACACTATTTTGGGGTCCTAGCCCCTAACATGGGATATTGGGACGTTACAATTCTCCTCTTTTTAAGAAATTTTGATTTGTACCTCATTCATGAAACATGTGGGGATATTGGTTTTTCATATGCTCCTCTATTTCCTGAGTAACTTCCTCACTCGAATGATTTCTCTACAGAACTTTCACCATTACAATTTCCTAATTCCTCAGTTGTTTTATACGATATCCTACTATTTGAACTAGCTCCTCAACATAACTTAGATTACTAGTAATTTCAATCTCTTGAGTCTATAATATATGCATCTAATTTGATCTATATCTCCTGAACGTACTTATATGGAAAACATTATGTAACTGAGACATCTCATTCTATAAGGCTAATCGATATGCCAATGGTCCTATCCTCTCAATAATCTCATAAGGACCAATGTATCTAGGGCTCAGCTTGCCCTTCTTACCAAATCTCAACACTACTCGCCAGGGAGACACTTTTAGAAATACTTTGTCCCCTACATTGTATTCCATATCTCGTCGATGCTGATCCACATAGCTCTTCTGTCTATCTTGAGATGCTTTAATTCAACCCTAGATCAGCTTCACCTTATCCATAGTATCTTATATCAATTCAGGGCCTTCTATCATTCTAAAACCTTCCTCATCCCAATATAGAGGCAATCGACATATTCTACCATATAATGCCTCATAATGTGCCATTCTGATACTACTGTAATAGTGATTATTGTAAGCAAATTCAATCAATGCAATATGCTGATCCCAAGCTCCTTGAAACTCTAATACACATGCCCTGAGCATATCCTCAATAGTCTTGATTGTCCTCTCACTCTGCCCATCCTTTTGAGGATGAAATCTCGTACTGAAGTTTAACTTTATACCCATAGTTGACTGCAAACTCTTCCAAAATCTTGACATAAATTTGGGATCCTTACTTAATATAATGGACACTAGAACCCTATGTAGTCTAACCACTTCATTCACATACTTTCGAGCTAACTGGAACAGTATGTTATTCTCTCTCACTGGTGAGAAATGGTTCGACTTAGTTAATCAGTCCACCACAACCTATATCTCATCATTTTGTCTCAGAGTTTTAGGCAAATTTATAATGAAATCCATAGTGACTCGTTCCCATTTCCACTCTGGAATAGGCAATGATTGAAGTTTCCCTACTGGAGCCTGATGCTTAGGTTTAATCTGCTAGCAAATTAAACATTTAGCTATATAGTTAGCTATTTGCTTCTTTACCCCTGGCCACCAGAAATGTTGGTTCAGTGTATTATACATCTTGGTCGTGCCAGGGTGCTTACTATAAACAGCCATATGAGATTCCTCGAGTATTTCCTTTCTCAATTCATCCATATTAGGCACACATAATCTTTTTTTTAATGATAATGTTTCATTTTGCAATTCAAATTCAGAATCGGGATTCATCTTAACTTTCTCAATCAATTTCACCATTTTAGGATCTTTACTTTGAACTCTTCTAATTCGATCATTAACATTGGTCTCAACTTTAGAGTAGTTGTTAATACTTCATTATGCTCTAGATTCAACTCCACATTCAAAGCTCTCAATTGAATCAAATTTGGTAATCTCGATAACAAAATCTAAGCTACAATGCTATGTGACTTTCTACTCAATGCATCAGTCACTATATTAGCTTTCCCTGTTGATACTCAATCATGTAGTCATAATCTTTTAACAATTCTATCCATCTCCTTTGTCTCATGTTCAACTCTTTTTGACTTAGCAGATATCTCAAACTCTTATGATCAGTGTAAATCTAGAATGTCTCTCCATATAAATAATGTCTCCATATCTTTAGAGCAAAGAAAACTGCAACAAGCTCTAAATCATATACTAGATAATTCATCCCGTGAGACCTTAGTTGTCTCGATGCATAGGCTATTAACTTTCCATATTGCATTACTATGCATTCCTATCCTTGATGCGAAGCATTATTGTATATGATGCATCCTTCAATCCCCAATGGAATAGTCAACACTGATGCTATAGTCAACTGATGTTTCAACTCCTTAAATCTCTTCTGACATTCATCATTCCATTTAAATGCTACATTCTTCCTCAGAAGTTTAGTTAGAGGGGTCCATATCAAAGAAAACCCCTTGAAAAACCTCTGGTAATATCTGGCCAATCTTAAGACACTCTGGATTTTTGATACATTCTTCAGAGCCTCCCATTTCATCACTGCTTCTATCTTCATTGTATCCACCTGAATACCATGCCTGTTTACTATATGAGCTAAAAACACCACTTGACTCAGCCAAAGTTCACATTTATTGAATTTGACATATAACCATTTCTCTCTCATAATGTATAAAATCACTCTCAGATGCTCAGTATGTTCTTCTCTATTTTTTTAATACAACATTACTAAAAACTCGAAATGCCCACATCTACTTCTGAACGCACTCTTTGGTACATCAGCCTATACTATCTTTAGCTGATAATACCCATACCTCAAATCTAATTTAGTAAAAACTTGATCTCCTTACAACTGATCAAATAAGTCATCAATTCTAGGCAAAGGGTACTTGTTCTTCACTGTGACCTGATTCAGTTGCCTATAGTCAATACACAGTCTTACAGTGCCATCTTTCTTCTTTACAAATAAGACTTGAGCTCCCTAGGGTGAAACATTGGGTCTAATAAAACTCTTATCCAATAATTCCTTTAATTGAGCCTTCAACTCTTTTAGTTCCATAGGTGCCATCCTATATGGGGGAATAGATATAAGAGTAGCACCTGGAACTAGGTCAATTGTAAACTCTATTTCCTAATCTGGAGGTAAGCCAGGTAACTCTGCAGGAAACACATCTAGGAATTCCTTAACAATAGAAATATCCTAGACATTCTGCTTAGCTTGGGTATCAATCATATGGGGTAGATAAGCCTCACATCCTCCATGCATTAACCTCAAAGCACTCATGAATGAGATCAGTCTGGCTGGCATTACTTAGCTAATACCTCTAAAAACTACTCTCAATTGATTAGGAGATTCTAATATTACCTCCTTAGTATAACAATTCATGATGGCCCTATGAGCAATGAGTCAATCCATGCCTAGAATAACACCTATCTCCTTTAACTGTAATATAATAAATTCTGCTTCCAACTCTGCCTGATCAATTCGAATCACACATCTCTTACAAACTTCCCCCATCATAGTGGGACTACCTATTAGTGTACTCACCTCTAATATACATCTCAGTAACTCTCAATCACAATACAATTTAGATGCCATATAAGATGCAATAAAATAATGCCTAGATCTAGGATCTAGCAATGCAAAAGCCTCAAAAGTAAATAATAATAACACACCTACAATGACATCTGGAGACTCTTGAGCCTCTTATCTCATCATAGCATAGATCAGGGCTTGAGACTGTGATTGACTGCTCAGTACCTCAGTCCTACCAGTAACACTCCCAGGACTCATTCTGCCTCTACCACGGCCTCTCTGTCTAGTTCCATTGGCTCAGCTCTGTTGAACCATAATTTCTGTTGCCATACTCCCTCTTCTTTCAGACCGTGCTCTAAAAACCATAGAACAATCCGTGATCTAATGATCAAGTGAGCCACACCAAATGCATGCTCTTGTTAACCTCTAACATTCACCACTATGCTTCTTTCCATAATGCTCACAAGGTGGAAAATGACCCAATATTACACCTCTGTTATTCCCAGAATGAACAAAACTGCCTTTTTGTTTTAACTTTGACTGTCTAAATCCAGTCGGTGGTTTAAAAGATCGATTTTGCCGCTTACTGAACTCTCTGCCAAAACCACTCTAAGATTCACTAGGCCTCTTCTATCTAGACTTTGGTCTAATCTCAAGCTGATTGTCTTTCAACAACTGCTCAATGCAGATCTAGGCAACTCGTAGTTCCGTAAAACTACTCAAATTATAAATAGTTAACCTCATCTGGATCTCCATGTTCAGTCTGTCTTCAAATCTCATGCACTTATCTTTCTTAGTAGGAATCAAGGTAGTAGCATATTCCATCATCTAATTGAATTTCAGCTCATACTCTGCTATGGACAAACTGCCCTACTTTAGATCCAAAAATTCCTTCTTCTTTCTTTTTAGGTAGATTTAGGACATATAATTTCCCTTGAAGACTCTCAGGAAGTCTTCCCATCCCAAACTACAAGGCCTGGTGGTATTGCCTAGAGCAATTTTCCACTGTGAGTAGGTTGGGCCTTGTAATAGAGAAATAGCATACTCAAATCTCTCATCTGACTCACGATCCATCTGGTCAAAGACTCTCTCTGTTCTCTCTAGCCACCACTCAGCCACTACAAGGCCTGTACTTCCATTGAAATCCACAGCCCCCTGCTTTTGCAGTTTATCGTACCTCCTCTCCCTTCTCTCGGAGATTCTTGAAGACATTCCCTTAGGTTGAGACACAGATGACTCTCTACTGGCTCTTTTTGATCTTAGGTTAGCTGAGTGTTCAACTTGATTGCCTACATCAGATAACCTATAATACATAATAACTTCAATTTCCATCCGAAATTTTCACAACATTTCATACCTAATATTCCTACATATCCCTATAGATACCAACTATGTTCTGATACCATCAATTGTAGCACCCACACCCATCTGACGCATGCATGTGCACCCTTCAGATACACACGTACATTCCTGATAGAAATGGTTTGTTAACCATTTGACCTTCACTATATCATATGACATCGTAAGTAAAACCATAAATAACACGTTGTCTAAAAACCAAAAATTTCCTCATTTCATTTCTCAAACTATAATTCACATTGTAGCATTAATCATCATCTATATTTTACAATGTCAACCTAAAGTGTTTACAACTCAGTCTATATAATATGCTACATATATAAGGAAACTAAACAAAAATTAAAACAAACTATTTCTTCAGTCCTAGTTGACCGAACTTTGACCATATCTGGACTTCAAAAGTTGTACAAAATCACTTCTATACAGTTTTAGGTGCTAGGTTGTCACTCTCTTGAACTTGAAATTGTTAAAGATGCAATTTTGATGAGCTTTACTAACTCAGTAGAGTAACTATCCTCGATGGTTTACTCTTGATATACATCATACAATTCGTTCTATCATATATTTCATATCATTATGGTTATCATCAAATCATATCATATAACATTTTGTTCACAATTTTCATATTTCAAACCAAAGTTCAAACAATTCATCATTTCTATACCAATTATGTCAAAATTCATACACTCATTAACTATTCTAGCTTTCTTTTCAACACAAACTTTTGGGTCTACTTTACATGATCATTATGACAAGGAAAATGGTATATTTCTATAACACTTTCTTCCAGAAAATTGTTCCCCTATACCTTAAGTTTGTAATGACACTAATATCATACAATTTAGTTTATTATTCCATAAGTTATGCTCAAAATACTACAGACTAAGTACATTTGAAATTTTGGCTAGGGTATGATCATACATTCAAAGTTGTACAATCCATATCTCTCAATTACAATATCTAAAAATTACAAACTTTATACCAATGGAAAGTTTAGAGAATAAGATACAACTTTTGTGAAGACTCCTTTGTTTGATTCGTATTACATCAATACTGTTTATTCGATAACAACAGGACATGATTTCTATCATGGGTAGTGTTATAGCCTATGCTAAGACTCAATTTCAAGCTTAATTTCAAAGCCCTTAAGGATATAATTCAAATTCAATTTCTTCTTAAAACTTGTAGCAAAATGTCTCTAGTTCAATTTAAACTAAGAATCATCTCATTAGAAAATCTACAGATCAAAACATAACCAAAATACCAAAGCATGTTTGGTAAAAATACTCTAGCTCATATTCACACTTTGAAAACCAAAATCATACATGCAAACCATCACCTTCTACTTCCTCTCTCTACTGCAAATTTGTTTTCATAAGCAGTAACAATTCTCAACAAAATCTATATCCTACTTTTCACATCTTTTTGTAGGTAACAACTTCACAAACTTTCATTAAACTGAAAAACTTAAAATTCAAGATTAAACATAAAAATCAAAAACAAAACTCATACACGGTTATCACCTTTTTTTCCCCCTATTTTCTCTCTCTTCTGCATTTTGCTGATAATTAAAAACAATCCAAGATTCAAAATAGAACCTATACGGTTTACATCTCATTTTTCTACTTTTGCTTCAGTTAAACTCAAATAATCGTAGTCTCTAAGAACATAACATATATTGCTATTCCCTTTTCTACACACTCTACTGCACCATTTTTTTTCATTATATTCCTTTATCACTTAATATCACCGAAGCTACTTACTCAACACAACTCAAATATACATCCATTTACAACTATTAAACATCAACACAATCCATTTACAGAACCAGAAAAATTAAAACTCACTTACTTGATTTCGTGAAATATCCAACAGTGAGAGTGAAGATAAGCTTACGGTGAAGAGAGGGAAAACAAAATAAATGAAGCAGAACAAGTTTTTGGATTGGTAATTATACATCAATTATTATATGTTTCGGTGATGAATAAGTGAAGAGAGAATTCTTGGTGTTGGAGCATTCGGTGAGGAATAGAACAAGGGAGCAGAAAAGTTTTCTCCAAACAAATAAGATGATTGCATGGATGGATAACTTAATGACACATTGTTGGGCCTCGATTTCTTTTTCTTAGTAAATAAGCATGTTTAATTTATTTTGAGGTTTAGTTTGATTATTTTCTTT
>JANSVA010022749.1:0-14853 GCA_025504915.1 Erythroxylum reticulatum | reverse complement strand
AGGGTAAAATTACCATTTTGCCCTTATGTTGGTTTTTCCTTCTAGATCTCTCGTTTTACTTTATATGGTGATTAACAAACAAGATCTCATCTTAGTGTTAAGATTTGATGGGTAGCTAGTCCATTAAACTACTAGCGTCAGTTTAAACACCAAATCTCCTTAAAACATTTTGAAGTGATGATATCACTATAAACTCTTTATTTGAGTGAATGTTCCATGACACATGTTTCAATTAATAATTCCAGGATGCAGACACTGGATTAATACTCTATAAAAATCCATTCCAATAATATCAAGAATTATAATGAAATATGTATGAGTTCACCACTCATCAAGATTGTAGTCCATAATAAGCTAATGTTTAAGTTGTATGTTTTACGATTAAAGTAACGACCTACTTTATTCTTTAAAACATACTTGATTCTAAATTCATTTAATAGTGTCATCATCGATAGTCAAATACTATCATGATACAAAACTCATCATTCCTTTGAAGTAAACTCCTTTACTTACATGGAGATAAATCGTAACACTACAGTTTAAACTATAATCAAGCGACCAACTTGGTTATTCAACTATGAATCAATTAATTTATATTCTAATAATATACATGTTTCACATACATCTTTATGTATATGACAATTACTTATTAAAGAATCTTGGTACCTTTTGACTAGATATATAATGCTCATACATATAAAACCAAACTCTTTTGTTTCATTACTAATAAATATTTTGATTACAAAACTGTAACTGGAAGAAAATTAAGTTACATGTAAATGCACTTGCTTTCCAGGGCACTATATTTACATAACTCCAATAGATTGTGAACTGCATCGGGTAGACCCACAGACACTCAGAAAAGTAAAATTTTGAGGAATTTTTAAAACCTTTTCGACCCTAAAAAACCTAGAGCTGCCTATAACACAAAAGGTATATAAAGAATAAGACAAAGAAGGAGGATGAGCTTTTTGCATCAGCCACCATTAGAAAACCCTAGAGAGAATTAACAATATATTGAGAAAGAGACGAAGGAAGAGGGATGTGGAGAAGAAGCTGACTTGAAGTACTTCTCAAAATAGAAGGTTTCTTGACATTGCCACCGCTATCATCTGTTCAGATTTGGTGCTTTTTGCATCAGCCATCATTAGAAAACCCTAGAGAGAATCGACAAGAGATTGAGAAAGAGAGGAAGGAAGAGGGATGTGGAGTAGAAGCCGACTCAAAGTACTTCCGGAAGTAGGAGGTTTTCCGATATTGCTACCTCCATCATTCGTTTAGATTTTGTTTTTAGTGTATTTTCAATTTTGTTATTGTATAGAATTGGAATAGCTGTTGATGATAGGATTTTGTGAATGTTGAGCATGTCTATACTCACCTTTGGGGATTTAGTTTTGAATTAATGAAATTTGATTGTTTGTGTTTTTATTAGATGTTTTGTGATTTAATTTTTACAATTGTATAATTTGGTGATAAACTGAGAGGGTGAATCGAGTGAAAAATAATTAAATTGGGCTAGAGAGAGTTTGAAAATTTAATAGAACAAGATTAAATCAAATCGGTAAATTGTACGAAGAGAGATCTTGCAATAGTTTTTGATAGTTTATTATACATCTTTAGATGTAATTAGAGTTTTGGATAGATTGTTAATCGAGAGATTGCAATTCCTATAATTCGACCAGGGTTTATAAATTAGGGTTAATGATTATAACTTGAGAAAGAGTAATTAACCTGAGGACCATCTAGAACTAATAATCTAGTAAATTCATAATCAATTAGGTTATCATAATGATAAGTAAAATTCCCCTTTTTCTCAATTGGTAGTTTGATAGTTTGATTCGTTAGTGTACGTTGCAATTTGCTAATTTGTTAATATTTCATGATTGATTCTTAAATTGATTTGCTTAATTAAATTGCATTCCTGATATAGTTTTATTACATTTGAATTGTTGCGAATTGTTTGATCTTAGACTTTAGGATTAGATTATTCCTCCTTGTGGGATCAACATCTTATGTATTATGTGAATGACCCGTATGCTTACAGATTATTGAGGTTAAATATTAAAACTTACACATATTGGAAAATCACGATCAATCTTACACATTTAATGAAGAAAATGAGATCGGAATAACTCAGGAAGGTAGCAGCATCGAAAGGCCTCTCCTCTTCTTCCTCTTCTCTCTCTTCTTCTTCTCTCCTTATAAAACTTTTTCCCAAGTGGTAGAGCTCCCCTTTTAGGGTTCTTTTCCTTTCCTTTTATGATATTTTTCCAATTAGGGCAAACTTTAGGGTTTTCCTAGGCTTAAAAAGTTTGAAATGTCCCCCAAAAATGAAGTTTAGTAAGTCAATGACTTTTTTCTATCATATAGGCCACAATTATGGCACTATCATTTACCTTTTTTCACGATCGTGGCAGATGATGCTACAATTGTGGCTTCTTCATCTTACTTCTGACATGATCGTGGCATATTGGTCGTGGCCTTAGGTTTTGCTTCGGGCTTCCTCCAATTCTCCTTATAATTGATCTAAAGCAATAACAAAAAAGTCAAGACACATCAAATAGACAAAATTTAAGGTCAATGGCATACTCTAACCTATAAAACACTCAAAATACAAATGTCTAACTAAACACACAATCCTACCTTAAACATGCATTGATTATTCAATTTACAACTAAACACATACTAAAACTATCCACTAAAACATTATGCAATCTACCATTATCAACATCCCCACACTTAAAATTTTACTCGTCCTCAAATAAAGACAAAACAAGTAAAAGACAACATACCAAACACAATTATCAAAAATCACACACTTATGTAATAATGGATCAATGATATTAAACTTCACAAAACAAATTTAAGTACAAACATGATCGCTCAAGTTGTTCTAACTTATTAACTTATGAAATTTATGTCTATGTACTTTAGATTAAATAGACATACTAATCAAGACCTTATAGTCAAGTTTATTCACCCTATAATTTGCAAACACAAATTTATAATTATTCAATCAATCAAAATTGTAACTATCCCCAAGTAGGCTTTTATGAAAATTCAAGCTATTCATAAAGATCGATAGGCTTATTTGAAAAAAAAACTAATTTTATTGATTTTGATTTACATGAGCATAACTTTATTACGCGAAGGCAAATATTTGTGATGAATGTCGATCTAGTTACTCAACTAGGTCATGTTTTTATTAAGTGGCTTGATTGGAATGTCATTATAGCCTTCTGATGTGAAGGTAAACATTTGTGATGAATGTACCTCAGTTACTCAGCTACATCACATTCTCAATTGGCTACTAACTCTATTTATAACACAAAGACTAATGAAATAGTTATTTAACTGACATTTAATTTTTTCTCCTTTTTTATTTTATTGCCTACTTTATTTATGTTAGTTAGTAATTCTGTGAAAAGATGCTAATGATGCTAATTATTCAATTTGTCAAAAATTATAAATGCATGTGACAAATTCCTATGGTGAATAAACTAACATCATGTCCTAATTAACTAAAGTAACCTAAGTCACTAATTTCATAAGCTAATAAATCTTTGCAACCTAAAAGACTATATTAAAATTTAAATCAATTCTATTAAGTCTTAGCTATTGACACATTCACACGAATCACATCATACAAACCTAAACAAACTAACATATGATATGCAAAATTCACATTCAAATTTACATATAATATATACAACCCTACCCACACTTAGACAACACATTGTCCTCAATGTGAGAAGAACAACACACAATGCACAAGGTGGGAATAAAAATAACAAAATAAGAGAACAATTGAAAATAATAATAAAATAAAAGATAAGGGATAGACTGTAGAACACGTTATAGTGATCGAGGTGGTCATGGTGATGGTGGTGGAAGTTAAACACCTTGAGCCTTGAAATATCTGCGAATCCATCATATGTCCCAACTTTGGCATCTTTGTTCCCCATCCATCCCCTTCAACACATTGACATTTTCTGAGATGGCTTTGTTAATATTTGAGATGGCCTCTTTTACCTTGTCTCGTCTCATCTGTTCTTCCTCTTTTAACTCCTCACTGGTTGAGTCCTCCTCCTACTGTGATGGTGTGGAACTTAAATTGAGCTATCCCATCCTAGTCTTAACACGAGATTTAGCACTGATATCTCAAAGTTCCATATTATGGCACTTCAAGATTTTAGCTCTCGTTAAGTGATGAAAGTTAAGAAATTTAGGACGATGGACAGTTAGCTTATTGTAATTAACACTACAGTACTCTGTAATGGCCATAACGAAGTACCACATGCCTAAATTATTGCTTCTCTTTCTTAGAGAAGCATTAATTGCTTTAAAAATATGGTGGAGGTGTAAACTTGGATGCAATGATCCATGCACCATAAAATGGAAAATTATTTAGCTGAACACTTGTTAGTTTTGGATTTGTCAAAGATAGTTTGACACATAAATTTATGCAATAACAAGTGTTCAGGGCTTTTAATAATATTGTTGAAGGAATTTTTAGTGTCAGAGCTCTTAAGCACAGTCAATTTCCCCCAAAATTGAGTGGCATGAAATTCATCGTGCTGATCAACTATGGTTGAATTGAGGAATCTACCAACTTCACACAAAATGTCATAATCTAACCCATATGGTACACTCCACAACTGGGACCATAGGTTTTTAGGGTTAGTTGGATCAAATTAGAGGGAGGCGAAGAATTCTAAGGATAGTTCCTTTAAACAGGATAATAGATTCGCATGAATTTTTCCCACTGAGTTCTACCTAAACCCTCAACTCATTTTCTCAATCCAATTGTTTTTAACGTATCAAAATCTAAGTATTTTAGGCATAATGATGTTCTTTAAACTAAGGATGTGATAGTGGTTACCTTCCTTCTTTGATTAGATGGAGAAAGGTGCATCATAATCCACTGCCCTGTTTTCATTATTCGCAATCTGATACTTAGACTTTGCCTTTATGTTAGGTTCGTTTAACAACCTACTTGATGCATGGTCCCATTGGATTGAGAGTTGTGAAAAGTTTGGTGAGAGTTGAAGGTTTGAAGATTGTTAGAGAGAAGTGAGAGCGTGAGGGAATGAAAATAAGGTTAGATGTAAATAAATAAGTGAGGAAGCGTTACGAGGGGTTAAATTGGAAAAATTTAAGTTGAAAATCACGTGTCCCATTTTTACCCAGCCGCATACCATGATCGTGGCTCAATCTTTTGTCGTTTCCTCATTTCAGTCCCGATATCCTTGATCTATTATTTACACCATTACCTCATTTTACTTGCTTTCCTTATCATCCTATGTCAAAACTGAACCTCAATTCTTCCAAGACATTTACTTGAAATTAAAACATACACAATATAATTCAAAACCTACCTACACAAAAGATGAAATAAGAAACAACAAAAACCTTGGGTTGCCTTTTTCATTCATGGTGGCTTAAATGAGTCATTTAATGGTGGTGTGATATTGGATCTCATAAAGTGTAGGTGAACCACTAGGTTGCTTTTACTACCACCTTTCTTGTTCAACCTCTTCCTTCACTTTTACTTCTTTAGTCAGGGTTATGATTGTTTGAATGGGTCTTTACATGCGCACCCTTGCTCAACTTCTTGATATGACTCATTGCTTTTTATAACATTGACAGATTTGTGAAGAGGGCTATTAACTTTGGAACCTCGAATGACACCTTGTCATCTCCCACTCTTAAAGTCAGTTTGCCCCCATCAACGTTTATAATCGATCGAGAAATGGCAAAGAATGGCCGTCCAAGGATAATTGTTATTTCCACGTCTTCTTCGATGCCTAAAATAACAAAATCCATAGGGAAAGTGAATTTTTATCTTAACCTGAACATCTTTAATTATCCCTCTAGGATGATGAACTGATCCATCTGTCATTTTAACACACATCCTAGTAGGTGTGATGTCACCTAACTCTAATTTTTGACACAATTTGTAAAGCATCATGCTGATACTAGCCTCTAGATCTATGAACGCCTTATTTATTTTAACATAATCAATGGTGTAGGGAAGGTAAAGTTTCTCTAATCATCTCTCATTTGTGTTAGTGTTAACATTCCATGGAGCTCCCTCCATTTGACAATTCATTCTCAAGCCTTTCTTTGATAGATTCCATAAGGGCGAGTTGTGTTTGTAATTGTTCTATCACACCAAGGACTTCCTTTAACTCTATTTCTTTTGACTTCCGTTATGTTAAAATGGGATATGAAATTGGAGGTTGATATTTCTTAAATTCGGGTAGGTTATATTTAATTCGCAGGGAACATTCATTGGTCTTCTGCCTTTCTTTTTCCTCATCATCTTTAACTTTATCAGTTTTCTAATCAGCAACCTTAGTGATTACCATTATTCTTTCCTTTGGATTCACCTCAGTGCTGCTCAGAAGGCCGCATTTTGGGTCGATAATGCTTTTTCTAACTAGCTCATTTGGACTTCCATGTTGTGTATGGAAGAGGTGTGATTCTTTTTAACTTGTTCAAATTTTCCTTAAAGCCTTTTATGAGCATCTTCCATACATCCAATCTTGTCTAAAATATTATCCAATTTAGCATCCATGGAATTTGGTTTCTCCTGTTGGAATCTTGAAGGCCTTTGAGGTCAAAATTAACCTCTTGTATTATTTGACTAAGAGAAGTTAGGGTTATTCTTCCACCCAATATTGTAAGTGCTTGAGTAAGGGTTGCTCCCCCCTCCTCGACCATATTGCACTACCATGTGATTCACTTATTCTGATTCATGATTTTTCATTAGGAAACAATCAATGGTATTATGGTCTAATTGCCCATATAACTCACATTTTAGCGGAACAACATTTATAGGGTATGAGGAAGAGGCCTTCATATTATTTAGCTGTCGAGTTAGATTTTCAATCTTTGCTTGAATTTCACTGATTGAGTCCACAACTAAAGCTCCTTTTTCTTATGAAGGGTTTTATATTGTCTACCTTGATCATTTGTTCAAAGACAACTATTTCTAGCCATTTCTTCCAATAACTCCTTAACTTCATCCACCGTCTTCCTCATTAACGATCCTCCTTATAATGCATTAATAGTGCCTTAGGTAGGTGGGTTCACTCCATTATAAAAGGTTTGCAAAAGGAATTCTTTAGGTAAATTATATTGTGGAATCCTTCTTTGCAAGTCTTTATATATATCCCACAACACGTAATGTGATTCCCCATCACTCTGCTAAAAGTTTGTAATCTCCTTGATTATCTTTGTGGTTTTGGTGAGGGGAAAGTATTTTTATAAAAATGCACATGTCAATTGCTTCCACGTTGTGTTATTTGTAGAACCGAGAGAGTGATACCAAGCTTTGGCTCTATCCTTTAATGTAAAGGGGAAAAGCCTTATCTTAACAATATCTTCCAATATCTGATGATATCAGAATGTATCACATATCTCGAGGAAATTCATAATATATGCATTAGGATCATTGTTGGTCAATTTGCAAAATTGTATGTTTTGCTATAACATATTTAGTAGAGAGCATTCTATTTCAAATGATGTTGCTTGGATAGGTGGCCTCGTGACACCTTGATTAGTGGCATTAAACCCCAATCTCCTGAAATCTACGAGCATCCTTGGTTGAGCTTCTTGTTTGCCTCCCTGATCGAATTCTTGATGAAACTCTACGACCATTGTGTCTTCCGTATTTTATTCTTATGTCTCACTCTTTAGATTGAACACTTTAAGGGGTTATTTCAAACTCTAATGTTTTGGCTATCTGAATCAAACTTCTAGTAACTCTTGTGTTCATGTAAGTGCATAGACACAAGAGTGGGAAAAATGCCTTGGACTAAATGAATTAAACTAATCCTACTACTCCTCAGCAACAACACCAAAAGCTTGTTGAGTAAGTTTTATCTAATGTAAACCCCCAATATCCACAGCTATACAAATCGTAACTTGTAGTATCAAGTTGTCGATCCCACGAGGAGTTGTGAACTAATATAATCCTAAGTTATCTAAGGCTTAAAAAAATTAATAAAATGAAAATAAAAATTGAACAGAAAAGTAAGCACATGAACGTGAGTGATAGAAAATTAATTTATGAAATTAATGTAAGAAATTGAATATTGACAAATATCAAATTCACAATGGGAAATCACACAAGAAAATTTACTAAATTATAAGAGAGGGATTTATCCTATTATCAATGCTAACCTAATCACTTTTATGTTATTATCATGTCATTTATAAACTATCATAGGGTGAATTACTCTCTTTCGAGTTATAATCACTAAGCCCTAATTAAGTTGAGTTACCGCATTTATAATATCCCAATTAATTATCAACTCATAACCTAATCAGTTCTTAAGCTTTCTAATAAACTACCGAGTGTCACATGGGATCTCTCTTTCTATAATTGCCGATTTGATTAATTGCGTGATCTATAGATTATTTAACTCTCATTAAACAACCTAATAACTTTGCATTCAATTCACTCTCTCTGATTTATTACTAAAGCGTGAAGTTATAGCAATCAATCATAACACCCAATCTAAATAACACAAAAATTACTATATTAACATTGAATCAAGTTTAAATCCCTAAAGCAAAGTTAGAACATCATCATCAATCGACAAACCATAGACATCATCATATTCATCTTACCCAATCAATGAAGAAAATGAAAAAGATGAATAAAATGTCACTTGGATGGGACTGGAATGACTCAGGAAGGTAGCAGCGTCAGAAGCCCTCTCCTCTTCTCTCTCTTTTTCTTCTCTCCTTTTAAAGCTTTTTCCCAAGTGGAATAATGTAAGCTCCCCTTTTAGGGTTCTTCTCTTATCCTTTTATAATATTTTCCAATTAGGCAAAAAAGTCTAAAATGTCCCAAAATAATGCGTGCTGTTTGTCGCATAGGCCACCATCATGTTTATCTTCTATCACGATCGTGACAAATGATGCCATGATTGTGGCCCTAGTGTTTGCTTCAAGTTTCCTTCGATTCTCCTCCATTCTTCCATAATTGATTTGAAACACTAACAACCACATCAAAGCACCTCAAATAGACAAAATTTAAGTTCGACGACATACTATAAGCCATAAAACATTCAAAATATAAATCTATAACTAAGCAACATAATCTTACCCCAAACATGCATTGATTATTTAGTTTACAACTAAACACATACTAAACTACCTACTAAAACATTATGCAATCTACCACTATCAAGGGTCATGATTATGAAAGAAGATAAATTTCAATGGTCATGATCATGACACCTCTATCATGATCATGAAAAAAGGAATTTTTCGAGGGTCACAATCGTGACAAGCACTTGCCAAATGCAGAGATCTCCTTTTGTTCTTATTTTTGCAAGGTTTTTTGGCCTGGTTAAAACCTATTTTTTACCCTAAATGGCATAAGAACTATGTAAGATCATAAAATGACCCTAATTAAGTGGGCCTCCATTTTTCCACTTTAGGAAAGAAGACAAGGAAGAGAGTAGAAGGAGAGAAGAGAAGAAGGAGAGACGTGAATAAGGAGCTTCAGGAGCTACCGTCCAGCCACTCCAGCAATCCATTCCAAGTTATTTCTACATTGCTCTTTTTAGTTACTTCATCTAATATATGCTTTGGATATAAGAGCAATCCATTCCAAGTTATTTCTACATTGCTCTTTTTAGTTACTTCATCTAATATATGCTTTGGATATAAGATGTTGAATATAGTGTTAAGGATGTTCTAATTTCATTCTGGGATTAACTCTTGAATTATTTTGTGACCTATTTGCTTTTGATGTTAATGAAATTATTTGGGTGTTGTGATGTTTATTGTTTTTTATATTTCAATAACAATTCAAGAGATTGAAAGGATAGCAACATGATTATGTTAGGTACTGAGAATTAATAACCTAATAGATCACATAAAAATCAAATCGGTAATTATACGAAGAGAGATCTTTTGTGAGGACCCTAATTGGAGACGTAGGTTGTTTTTTTTTTAATTGAGATGCAAAATTAGAATTTCAAATTCAATTAAGGGTTATTAATTAGGGTTTAATGATTAGATCTTGAGAAAGATAATCAACCCTTTGGAATTCTAGGACTAATATAAATGAAATCAAAAGTGATTTGGGTATTAAAATGATGATATAATGAATCCCATCTTCTCTTAATAGTTTGATCTTATCTTGTTGCAATATCTCAATTAATAAGTGGTTAGTGCTTTATTTTGATCTACTTGTGTTAATTTCATAATTTCAATTTTGGTTAATCAAAATACAATTTCTTAATTTTTTGTTTAGTTTTATTTTCATTTTTATCACATTTCTAAACCTTAGATAAAGTTAGGATTCAATTAGTTTAGCTAATTTTTCATACGACCGAAACGTCAACTACTACGTTTATGATCCGTGCATTTACAGAACATTGGGGTTTTTATATGAGTAAATTTTGCTTATGATGTTTTTAGCACCATTGTTGGGGAGTTAGTTTAGGATTAGTTGGATTCCTTTACTCTAAGGAATTTTTCCAACTTTCTTATGTTCGTGCTACTGCATTAACACAAGATTCACTTAGAGTTTAAGTAGGATTGCCAAAATGTTAGCTTTTGATATCACCAAATGGAACAAGCAATTTTAAGAGCAAGATGCCAAGAAGAAGAAATCAAAGAAACAATGGCAAAAGAGTTTAATCAAGAATTCAATCAATGAGTCAATCAAGGAGACTAGTAACAAACTTTGATGGATGTTATGAGATCGGGATTCAACGCTGTAACCTAAAGAATTCTTTCTGTATTTCTTTTACAATAGAGTTACTCCACCAATACGGGGCACCATTGATGCAATATCTAGAGGATCTTTAATGAGAAAGAAAGTTGAGGAAGCAGAGGAACTGTTGAAAGAAATGACAAGTAATAGTTTTCTTTGGAAGATGGATAGAAGTAGACAACTAACAAACTTCTGCAAGCAGAAGGGAACCGGTGTTGTTGATTTAATAACAAAAATGCAAGCTAAAATTAATAGCTTAATCCAACATCTTAACAATATGAAAGCCTCCTCTTCAGCTCCTATTAAAACAATTCAGTAGAGATGTGAATTACGTAGATAAGATAACCACAATCCCATCGACTGCTTCTTAATGTAAACGAATGAAATGGAGCAATTCAACCACATAGGAACCTAATTTGGTCAAGAAGAAGGGGAACAATCCTTAATCTATCAAGTATAATCCTAGGTGGAAGAACAACTCAAATTTCTCTTGGTCAAATAATACAAGAGGTCAATTCTAACCTCAAGTGCCACCAGGATTTCAATAGGAGAAACCCAACTCCATGGACGCTAAATTAGACAAAATATTGGACAAGCTTAAAAGCATGGATAGCACTAACAAGAGTTTGCAAGGAAGATTCAAATAAGTAACAAAGAATCATGTATCTTCCACCCCATAACTTAGAAGTTCAAATAAGCCAATTGAAAAATGCATTGTCTGCATAAAGTACGTAGAGAGTCCTGAGCAACACTGAAATATACCTAAGGGAGCAATTAAAGGCAATCAAACATAGAAGTGGGAAGCTACTAAAATAAACTGTAGAGACAAAAGTTGCATCCCACCCTATAAAGAAGGGCCAAAAAAAGAAGAAGGATATGTACTTGAGTGAATACCCTCCTTACATTGCCCCTTAACCATATCCACACAAGATCCCATATCCTCAATGATTGCAAAAGAACAAATTGGATGCATAATTTACGAATTTTTGTGGAGAAATTGAAGACTTTGCAAATTAATCTTTCTTGTATTGAGGCATTGGAACATTTCCCCACATACATCAAATTTCTAAAGGACATATTATTAAGGAAGCACATTTGGGAAGAGAACCAAATAATGGTGTTAACTGGTAGCTGTAGTTCCATAATCACCAGTCATATGCCTCTAAGGTGAAGGATCCTAGAGTTTCCCAATACCTTGTGTGGTTAGTGAATTTGAATTCGCAAAGTGTTTATATGATTTAGGAGTAAGCATCAGTCTTATGTTTTTGTTGATATTCAGAAAATAAGGCCTAGTGAGGTCAAGCCAACTTTAATTCTAATTCAGTTAGTTGATCAATCAATTAAGAAATTGTCTAGAGTAATGGAAGATGTATTAATACAAGTGGACAAGTTCATTATCCCTATGGACTTCGTTGTTCATGATTTTAAAGAGGATAAGCATTGTCCACTAATTCTTGGACAACGTTTCATGAGCACAAGAAGAGTATTAATCGATGTTTATAAAGGTAAACTGACACTTTAGATTGGTGAAGATCAAGCGGAGTTCAATATGAAAAAATCCTTATGCTTGAATGAAGATTGAAATTATGGATAAAAGTATTCAAGAGTGAGTAGAGAGATGTATTGAAGAGGTTAAATCAATAGAATTTGAGATAGATAATGAAGATGAGAAGGAAAACGAAGCTGAATCTAAGGAAGATATTGAGATGGAGGAGTCAGGTGTTCAAAATCATCAACAAATATTATTAGGAATTGAAATGGATGAAGGCTATGGGATGGAAATATTTGACATTCGAGGTATAAGCCCAAATGTTTATGTGCATAGGATAAACGTTAAAGAAGGGAGTAGAGCGGTAAATGAATGTTAACATAGGTAGAATCCATACATGAAAGAAGTGATCAAAAAGGAAGTAGTGAAGCTCTTAGACATTAGTATCATATACCCCATATTTGATAGCGAATGGGTCAGTTAGGTATAATGTGTACCAAAGAAGGGCGTATTGATTGCAAAACCAATTCACTAGTTTTACATTTAGAACAATAAGTATATAGGGTGTAACTTATAGTAAAGAATAGATATTGATACCTCAAAGATTGTGTTTATATGCTAATTAATTCAGGCTATTTTGTTTGAGAATCAATTTTATCAAAAATAAAGTGAAAATTATACTAAATCAAACAACTAACAATGAACAAATGATAAAACAAAAGTGCAGAAAATTAGAATTTAAGATTCAATAATTAGAGATCACTTTTTCCTTATCTTATCTCCCTCCTTGTTAATTAAATTGTAGCTCACCTAATATGTCCTACTACATTAACTACTCTCTCTTAAGATGTAATTAATTTAACCTATCCAAATTAAACGTAAATGATTAAGCAATCTCTCAATAGATAAAATCAGTCCACCAATTCAACTAGTTATGAAGTTATCCTATGGGTAATAAAATAATTAGCCAAGACCTCTCTCTAACTAGTCAATTAGCTTGATGAATGTAGGTCTATAGGGTGCCAACTCTCATTGTACAGCATTACACAATTTACCTAACTAAATTTCTCAATATATTGTAAGGTATAAGCATAACATTAATCAAAAGCATCATTCATTCAAATCATCAAAATAGGAGTTCAACAAGTAGTTCAAAAGTAATCTCTACATATTACTAAGCCACTCATAATGTCATTAATATCCCCAACAACCAAGCAATCCATAATAAAGATGCTAGAAGAGAAAAACAAAATAAGAACTAGATGAAGCAAGCTCCTCCTCTTCTTTGCCCAAATATGGAAAATCTAAAGTTGATGTACTCTTTGCCCAATTTGAAATGGAAATCTGGATTCTCTACCTCTCTCTAGGCTCTAAATATGTTTGTTAGCTCAAAGAGGCAAGTTCTCACAACCCCCTCTTGATTCTAGGGATTTTTGCCCTTATATAGTTATAAAGACCTAAAAATAAGTAAAACTTACGTGTCTCTTCGAGTTAAGGATCCCACGATCATAGGAATTAGCATGAATCCCACGATCGTGGGTTCTTATTTTACAACTACTTCACTTCTCTTCTCCTCTCTTAGGTGCTAGCTCAATCATAAAGTTGGCCACCCTCTATTCCTACATCAAAATGATCAATTCTTACCCTAAATCAACATCAAACATAAAAGAACAACCATAAGATCAAACTAAATAAAAACATACAAAAAAGTCATAAAACACAACAATAATAACCTATTATACAAGAAAAACATGCCAAATACTTAGAAAAACAAACAGTAATGCACAATTATAAAAACACACAATAATGCACAACTATCAACTTCCCTGATGAGTGCAAATTACATCATGCTTGATGGCATATTTTGATATGTGTTTAGCCATTAATACGATCATTTAATATGCGTTTAGGTTAGAATTGTGTTAGTTTTTAATTATTTGTGTTTTATGGGTTAGTACAATCCTTTGAGCTTAAATATATGTTTTTAAGGTACCTTGTTGTGTTTGTTAGTTTTTCAACATCAACATCAAAGAACATATAAGTTTTGAAGACATTCAGGCTGAAACAATAGCCCACGATCATGGCATCATAGTCTAAGGTCATGATAGAAGGCTTAGATGTAGGTCATGATTTGAAATTACAACCCACAGTTGTGCCACGATCATCATAGAAGGCTTAGATATAGGCCATTGTTGTGCCACGATCGTAGGCCAGTGTTTTGGCCTTAATGTCTTTGAAACTTCTACAGGGCCACGGTGGTGGCCTACATCAGGCAGATGCATCGCCACTCCCAAACTTTGCATTTCGAGGGATTGTTTTACCTTTCTAACTCCAAAAAAATCTTAATTTAACCCTAAACATAAGAACAAGATGAAAAGAAAGATGGACCTTTTTACATCATCCACCATTAGAATGTTGGAGTTATGTAAATATAGTGTCCTGAAAACAAGTGTATTTACATATAACTTAATCTTCTTCCAGTTACTTTTGTAATGAAAATATTTATTATTAATTAAAAAAAAGAGTTTGGTTTTATTTACATGAGCATTATATAACTAGTCATAAGGTACCAAGATTATTTTGTAAATAATATACATATACATGGAGATGTATGGGAAAC
>JANSVA010022722.1:0-14853 GCA_025504915.1 Erythroxylum reticulatum | reverse complement strand
AACTATATGGAGATAGTTGAATGATCAAGATAGGATTCATCACCCTAAAGTAATTAGGGAGAATGTTCCGTTGTTTTTGACTAATATTGATTCAGGAAATCCTTGGCCAAGGTGGAATGATATTTTGTAAACAGTTTACGAATATCATTAATTGAATCAATAGCTAGTGGCAAAGAACTAATATAATTGGACTTAAAATAATGTGGACATTAATTCCATGCTCTATGTCTAATTAGAACATTGGTTGATGAAAGGATTGAATTATACAAAAAAATCATGCACGGAAAGATTAGTCAAAACCACATTGACATTCCTAAATATTTGGGTGGTCATGACGCGTTGCTAGATGCCAACCTTGATCTATGATTATACATTGTTTAATTGGAGAATTAAAGATAAATTAAAAGAATTTTAATTTATCTAATTCTAATTATGAATTAGAATTAGAATTTATAATTATTGCCAACAAATTTGGGAACCTAATAGATCTCACATATAGAATGGGTTGGAGAGAGCAAAGTTGATTTAATTAAGTTGGACTTGATTATAGAGTTTGAGAAACTTTATGATTAAATATGAGATATTTAATAAATAAGGATTAATATAAGATATTGAATCTTATTTGGGCATAATTGGTATTTAATTAGAATTATTTGTAATTCTAATAAAAGTTTAATTGAAATTAGTATTTAATTTCAATTAAATTACTAAAATGTCTAAAGCTTATTATAAATAGGCTTGAGCTCTATGGAGCTAACACTTTATGCTTAACCCTCTCTGTAAAAGTGTCAGAGTTCTCTCAACCTGTTCTGTGGATATCATTAGAGGTCAGACACTTGTGCGGGTACGGTGATTGAGACGGATCGGTTTCAGAAATGGTTCGAGGGATGCATCAAGATAAAGATCAAGCTTTAGAATAAGGTACAAATTAAATTTCTGTTTTACTATGATTTGAGTTAATCATTTTATAGAATTAAATAGATCTTGGTTTTCGATAAATCAAAAATTACGAAAAACTTTTGTGTTTATTCCGCTGCGGTTCGGATCATATCCTAACTTGATTTCCCAACAGAACCACCCTTACACACTGATATTTCTTCATCTCTGCATGTTCTTCATTGGCTATTGAAGGTGTTTGGTGTTTGCTACAACCCAAACAAGGAGAAGATTCAAGAAAGAAAGAGCATTTGCAAAGTACATAAACTGTAATTTCATGTTCTTACATTCTGTTTATACATGCACATGGATTATTTATTTTCTGTGGATATCGTGGTGTTGGAATTATAATTCCAATGCTTCTACTGCATAGCCATGCACGAGATGCCTGGACCTATGGCTCCTTTACATTTGCAACCATTACCTTTTGGATGCATATTAAATGAAATTTTCAATGCATGCAAGAACCTATAAACTGTGTATTTTTAGTAAATCTCTTAATGAACTAGAAAATTATTAATTAAGTGATAAGTTCGATATAATTGACATTTCCAAGTCTTAATTTGTCTCTATTTTTGGTCACCCATCTTTTCAAACTTTTAAGGTGAATTACAATTCCAA
Organism: Erythroxylum reticulatum; assembly: GCA_025504915.1. NCBI lineage: Eukaryota > Viridiplantae > Streptophyta > Magnoliopsida > Malpighiales > Erythroxylaceae > Erythroxylum > Erythroxylum reticulatum. The sequence continues at coordinate 13,296 of JANSVA010022722.1, read as the reverse complement.
CAACGAGTTTAACACAATGTATAATTGTGTTATGTATCAACTTTAGAGAAAAGATTATATGTCTTTTCCTTTTTTAATCCAGTAATGTGATTTGGAATGAAAAGTTAAGGGCATATTTGATAAAGTTATACATTTTTTAGTGTTTTATTTATAATTTTATTTAATATGTTGGGTCTTTTTCATTAAAAAATAAAGGAAAAGAGGAAAAGGAAATTAATTTTATTTATTAAAACTAGAAATTAATGAGTCATTGAAAAATCTAGTATAACAAAGAGAATAAGAAAATGATTTTAATTGTTGTTATTAGTATTGACTTTGTTTTATTATTCATTTTATAGAAGTAATGTGCTATTTAATTTTTTTTATGTTTCATAGAGATTTGAAATTGTTTAATTTTTGTCCCCCGTTAACTTTTATTTGTGATTTCCTTTATTTTGTTTCATAATATTTTGTAATTGGTTCATAATGTTGTCTTTGTGGCATCAAATTAATTTAAAGGATAATGATATGGATATCCTCTAATTTGTAATTAGGGTTAAATTTGTAGGACCCCTTTTATGGTTTGACAAACTATCATAATAATCTCTTTTTTTTTAAAACTATCACATACTCCTTTGTGTTTTAGTAATATATCGTCCATCCCCTTTACCATCAAGTTGTCATTAAAAACTCTATTATGCAAAAATGATGTTGTTTAAAGTTTTAGGAGTCTATGTGGCATATTCAACCTATATGATGTCATTACTACGTAGGAAAAAATGTTTCATAAGGGAGATAGAAGATACATTAACTAAAACATCAGAGAAGTATATAATAGTTTTTAAAAATGAGAGGCTAATGTGTTACATTGTCAAAGCCTAAGAGGTCCTAAGAAATTAACCCTTGTTATATAGTAAATTTGTTTTCTATTAGTAGAAACAAGATTTGTTTTCACTATGCAAAAGTCAATGAAAATTTATAAAGCAAGATTGGCATTATAGTGGATCTTGTTGAAGAATAATAATTTAAGTGTGGTTGTTATTGAATAGTTTTGATATGTTTTATTTTTGTGATTTTAGTTTTTATTTTATGTTTTTGGTTTACATTTTTTAAATAAAAATAAAACCTAATTTAGTTATTAATGTCCATATGAGTATAATCTATAACTAATAATGATTAAACATTAGATAAAACTTGAAGAAAAATTAATTTATAGACTAAATAAATAAACATTTTTATTTTATTTTCTTATATAATATTTATTAATAAGAAACTTAACAACAACAACAACTCAGTAAAAATTTCACTGTATATGATATTTAGGGAGTTCTAATAGTGTGCAGCTGTAACACCCCATAAAAGGAGTTAGAATATTAAGGAATTTGCAATGCATTATATGCTTCGTATATTTGAGTACTCACTTATATGTGCATGTGTATTTTTGACTCATACGAATATTTGTACATAGGTTCAATGACATTTTCGGGTATAATTGGTTTTAAAATTTTGATTAAGATGTGAATTGTGGTTTATTAGTGACGAAAAATTATTTGGAGCATATTATGATTATTTCAAAATTTTTGGTGAATTTTGGAAATTTTCTAAAAATTTGGAGTATTTGGATTTTGGACTAGGAAAAATAGACCAATGGCATTTTGCCATGTAGCACATCTATGTGGATGACAAATGGCTTACATGCAGTGAGGCCATGTGTTAATGAATTTTTAAAACACGTATCACAATAGTGTAAGGCAAAACTTTTTAGCTCCTTACTTCTTTTTGACTTTGCTTTGTCTTTATCGAACTTTAACCTTCACTTTCACTGCTGATAAATTTCTGAATACAAGGTAAGTGAAGTTTAAGTTTCTAAGTTTTATGAATAAGTTTGATGACGTTTTACATGTCATAAATGAATACATGTATGAGTTGTGAATGAAGCAAATTCGGTGATAGTGATGAGAAAGATGAGTTGATAATAATGTACAACGGAATGTGTAAGAAGTGAAATATCGATTTGCATGTAGTTTAAAGAGAAACTTAGTGAAGTAGACCAAAGCAGAAAATAAGGCGGGTGAGAAGGATAACTTCGATGATGATATGAATTTGTTCAGTGAGATTTAGTGAATTTGAAGGCATGCAGAAAGATATGAAGTACAGTATTTATGCAGGAAAAGAATCGTATGTGAGTTTTGGATTTTGGTGATTGTGATGAATCTTGAGTTTTGGGCTGTACGAGAGTAAGATGGACTAGAATATGAGTAAAACTGTATGGCTATAGGTTCTGTTTTGGTTTATGGACTGACATTGTTACAACTTTAACAGTAGAGAGAGAAAGTTGAAGATGGTCAGATACGTGTATGATTTCGATTTTTGAAGTTTGAATTTTTGATCTTGAATTTTGAGTTGTTTTATGATAAGATAAGTTGCATGGGTGTAAAATGAAGAGAATATGAATTAAGGATGGATTAAGATGAAGAATTAAGGATTTCAATAATGAAAGAAGAAGAAGAAAATTTTCGGTGAAGAAGGAGGGTGTCGCGATCATGCTTCTACACTATCGTGACTTTGCTGCACAATCGCAACATTGCTAGTCCATCTGGTATGTTGCGGTGGTGTAGGCGCATGATCACGATTTCCATGCTTTCTAAAGGTGGTTATTTTCTGAACATACCTAGATCTTTTATTATAACTTCTTCTCCAAACATCCAATTGACATGATAATACATTGATCTTCATCTCCACCAAAAATTAGGACCATCTGAAATGGGTTGATTGAAGAATTTAAGATGAAATTGTGACTATACTGAAGTATGATAACTGGGATGATTTTACTGAACATACTTTGGTATTTTTCTTATATCTTGATCTGTAGATTTCAAAATGAGTTTATTATTGATTCTGAACAAACTAGGACATAAGGATACAATTTTGCGTAGAAAGGTTAAATTATAATTCTTGTTTTAAAATTACAAAATCAATTATGACTTTGAGTTAAGAATTCTGTTGTAGTTTCAGAATAGTCTGAAGTCTTTTGAGTATAACTTTCAGTATATTGAACTAAAATGTATGATCTTAGAATAAGTGGAAACCTAAGACAAAGGGGAAAAAATTTGTAGAAGGAATTGTTGCTTAAATATTCAATTTATTTGATCTAAATGATCATCCAAAGTAGACCCGAATGTTTGTTTTGAGGAAAAATCTGGAATAGTGAATGAGTGTATAAATTATGGAATTTTTGGAATACAATTGATGTTTACATCAGTTTAGTAAGGAGATATACCCAGGAATATGTCATGAACTTGTATGCTACATGATACATTCTTAAATGTGCTTATTCAATTACACGAACAATTTAGTAATATGAAATTGTGTTTGATTGTATATAGAAGAGCAACTAGAGCAACCATTTCTAGATATCACTGGAACTTCAAGACATTAAGCAAAAAGGGAGTGACTGTCAGTAATCTTTAGGATGCTCACATTTTATTTTGTTCTGTTTAGTACTGTATTGAATTGTGTTTTATGTTGATTATGTTCTGAACCTTGGGACAATAAATGTCTGAAATGTTTGATGCATGTAAATATGATTGACTAATTATTATGCACATGAAATGAACTTGTTTGGTTTTGTAACTGTCAAGTCTTAGTCGTGGATAAATAGGCATGCCTAGAAGGGACTGCAGCTTCTTCTGTGACACTTTAGTATCGAGAATTTGGTCTCCTTCTGTGACATTTCGGTGTTGAGACTTCAGTTTCCCTCTGTGACATTTCCATGTTGAGACTTCAGTCTTCCTTTGTGACACTTCGGTGTTGAGACTTCAGTCTCCCTCTGTATAAGTCCCGTTACCCACTTTTGTTCATGGATTTACAGTCTAACTCCTTTGTTACTTTGATCTCTGATAAGTTTTGATTAGAAACAAACCATATTTTTGATTTGATGGGTTAACACCCTATTTTGAAAATCTATTTTGTATTCTGTATGTTTTGTTTTGCTATTGAAATGTCTAACTTGAGCATTTGAAGTGATTTTCATTAATAAATCTTATTCTGTTTTTAATTTCAGTATGTTGAGATGCTTTTGTATAATATGATTCAATATCTGTTGATGACACAATTTAGTTATTACTCACTAAGCTATATGCTTAGCACAGTGGATTTGCCTCATGTAGGTTCAGAGAGAAGGACTTAAGGACTAGGACAAGTCAACCGTAATGGCCAAAGGAGTCTAAGTTTTTGTTTTGACAAAAATGTGTTTTGAGTTTGATTTTTGGCTAGTATCTGATGTATATATGCATTTGAATTTTTTTTATGAAGGTTTGTAATAACCTTAATTCAGGCTACTTTCTGAATTTATGGTATGTATTGATAAGCTCAATATGAGTGATGCGTAATGTATGCTTACTTCAATTTCTGGAAATACTTTTGATGGATGGTTCGTATGATTTGGATTGTTTTGTTTCGGAACTGTTTATGTATGGTGTGGCACCCCCATATCCTTCCAAGGGGTATTAGGGCATTACATCATTTTTGGTACCAGAGAAAGGTTTAGGGTTTAACTAGTGCTTAACTCTTACTTACACTAGGGTTTAAAAGTTGTGTTTTGGCCTAATGCGATGTCCTATGGTTTAACTATAGAATTAGAGATGGAAGCATCACACGAACAATGAGGTTCCTGAGAGCAATCATCCTGAGCACACTCTTCCATTGATATCTAGAACCTCTGGGGTGAATAAAGATGGTGTTGAGGTGCCAACTCCTCCCCCAGCTTAGGGAGAAGCTTTAATTAAGTTGTCCCAAGATATGATAACATTGCTGCATCGTATGACTGCACCCAAGGCTTCAATTGATTAGTTGTGAAAGTATGGAGTTGAGCAATTTATTGGGACATCTTTGGAGGAATCTGAAAGAGATGAGTTTTACATTGAGAAAGTGAAGAGACTCTTAGGTTAGATCAGTTGTCCAGCAAATCAGATGGTGCACTGTGCTGTCTCTCTCCTCCAAGGAGTAGCCTACGAGTGGTGGAAGTTTGTTTTGTGAAATCTCCAGTTACCCGTGCCTCTAACTTGGGATTTCTTTCCCCAATAATTCAAGGCTAAGTATGTGACGGAGGCTTATAGAAAGAAGAAGTGGAAACAATTTCTAAATTTGAAGCAGAGAAACTTGTCAGTTGCTGAGTATGATCGGGAGTTCAACCGACTCAGTAAGTATGCTCCCAAACTAGTACTTATTGAGGAGCTATGGTGTCATCAGTTTTAGGATGGTTTGTATGACTCTATTAAGGAGCATTTGGCAGCATTTACTCTGTTAGAACTTGTAAATTACCCCCAATTAGTACAAGCTATCATGAAAATTGAAAGACAAGAGACGATTAGAAGAGAAAGGAGTCAGCGAAGGAGCTTTATTAGAGGAGGCTAGTCTTCGGGTAAATGAAGTCGAGAAGGTACTTCCCCTGCATCGAAAAATACTCAGAGACTTGTGATTCGGGGAAGGCGACAAAACTTTCCCTCATCAGCTGCTTCTGGTAGGGGTTTCTCTAGGGGATGAGGTTCTAGTGCCTTAGAGTGCCCTCATTGCTCTGTACATCATAGGGGTGTTTGTTGGAGGGCTACAGGTGCATATTTTCGCTATGGTAGTACAGAGTATATAATAGCCAATTGCCCTCTAAGACAGTCCGAGATATCATAAGCCAGTAGAGAGGTCTTTCATGCATTTGCTGAGAACAGAGGATGCAGTAGAGGTTGAGGAGGATCTGATCAGAATAGACCTAGTCGGAATACCCAATTAGAAACTATAGATTGACCAGTTGAGCCTTCTGTTTCGGTTCGAGCTTATGCATTGAAACTCGTGAGGATCAAGATGCACCTGAAGTTATTGCTAGTATTGTTTCTCTTTGATTCTGAAATGCATGCATTGATTGATCCTTGATCTACACATTGCTATATCTATGCTCGAGAAATGTTTGATATGAAGATATCTATAGATCAATTAGAATATGACATTCATGTAACCAGTCCTCTGGGTAGTAGCGTGTTAGTTAATCAAGTGTTTAGGAATTGCCCTATTATGATACAAGGAAATGAATATGTAGGAGATCTGATTAGATTTCCTTTTCATAAATTTGATCTGATTCTGGGTATGGATTAGTTATCCAAGCATCAGGCAATAATTGACTGTAATGCTAAGATAGTTATGCTTAGGAGTCCCGATTAATTTGAAATAATATTTCATAGCGTCTACAATAGTTTTTAACTAATATGGTGTATACTATGCAAGCTCGAAAGCTTCGCAGGAAGGGATGTGAAGCATATCTAGCTTTTGTGTTTAATTCTAAGAAGAAGGGTGGTAAATTGCTAGATATTCTAGTGGTGAATGAATTTTCAGATGTGTTTCTGGAGGAATTGCCTGGACTCCCTCCTAAAAGGGATGTGGAGTTATCTATTGAAGTGATGCCTAACACTGCTCCTATATCTAGGGCACCGTACAAAATGGCTCCTACTGAATTGAAAGAATTGAAGGTGCAATTATAAGAGCTTCTAGATAAAAGATTTATTAGACTCAGTATGTCACCATAGGGAGCACCCGTGTTATTTGTTAAGAAGAAGGATGGTACACTACGGATATGCATTGATTACAAGCAATTGAATAGAGTCATAGTGAAGAACAAGTATCCATTACCAAGGATTTAAGACTTCTTTGATCAGTTGAAAGATACAGAAGTGTTTTCAAAGATAGACCTGCGATTGGGGTATTATCAACTTCGGGTAAAGCAAGTGGATGTACCGAAGATTACATTTAGGATACGTTATGGACATTATGAATTCCTAGGATGTGTTCAGGCCTTATTTGAACTAGTTTGTGGTGAAATTTATAGATAATATCCTGGTTTATTCAAAGAATGAACATAACCATATTAAACATCTCTAAATTGTGGTATAGACCCTGCGGGAAAAATAGTTGTATGCTAAGTTGAGCAAAAGTGATTTCTAGCTTCAGGAGACATCTTTTCTAGGACATGTTGTCTCTTCTCAAGGGATTAGAGTTGATCCTAGTAAGATAGAAGCAATTGTTAACTGGAAGCTACCATGGAATGGGACAGAAGTAAGAAGTTTTCTGGGATTGGCTAGTTACTATCATCGATTTGTGAAGGGGTTCTCAGTGATAGCATCCCCTTTGACTAAACTATTACAGAAAGGAGTGAAGTATGAATGGTCTGATAGATGTCAGAGTAGTTTTGATCAACTAAAAATTATGCTCACTGATGCTCCTATATTAGTTCAACCTATTTCTGGTAAGTATTATGTTTTGTTTAATGATGCATCTAGAAACAGTTTGGGTTGTGTTTTGATGCAGCAAGTAATGGTAGTTGCTTATGCCTCTAGGCAACTAAAGTGTAATGAACAGAATTACCTTGCACATGATCTAGAGCTTGCAGCATTAGTGTTTGCCTTAAAAATTTGACTGCATTACTTGTATGGTGATAGGTGTAGAATTTTCACAGATCATAAGAGTTTAAAGTATCTACTTACCTAGAAAGAACTAAATCTAAGACAATGGCATTGGTTGGAACTATTTAAAGATTATGATTGTATTGTGGACTATCATCCGAGTAAGGCTAATGTTGTGGCTAATGCCTTGAGTTGGAAGACCATTTCATCATTATCAATGAAGGAAAATTAATGGGAATTTGTATATGATGAAGCATTAATAGCTTAGTTGAAAGCAAGGCCTACCTTAAGACAAGAGATTTATGATGCTCAGGGAGCTGATGATAAGTTACAACATCTTATAACCTATTTTTGGTGAAAGGATATGGTGAATTGTATTATAAGGATCAATTATATGTGCCAGCTAATGACAAACTAAAGAGAAATTTGTTATTTAAGGCTTATAATACAGTCTTTACTATGCATCCTAGGGGAAACAAGATGTATCAAGATCTGAAGTAGTATTATTGGTGGTTAGGTATGAAACGGGATCATATAGATTATGTAGCTAAATGTCTAACATGCTAGCAAGTTAAAGCTGAGCACTAGGTCACATCTGGTTTGTTACATCCTATTTCTATTCCTCAATAGAAATGGGATAACATTACCATGGACTTTGTTACTGGACTTCCTATCATTTAAAGGAAGCATGACGCTGTATGGGTGATTATGGATAAGTTTACCAAATCTGCTCACTTTTTGCCTGTTCGTCCTGACTATTCTTTGGATAGGCTTGCATATTTATATATAAATGAGATAGTGAGATTGCATAGAGTACCGTTATCTATCATTTTTGATCATGATCCTTGATTTACTTCGAGATTTTGGAAAAGTTTACAAAAAGCTTTGGGTACTTAGGTTAAGTTTAGTACTGCTTTCCATCTCCAAACAAACGGACAATTTGAACGAGTTATACAGATATTGGAAGATATGTTGCGGGGTTGTGTGTTAGAGTTTTCAGGGAGTTTGGAAAATTATCTGACTTTGATGGAGTTTTCTTACAATAACAGTTACCAGACGAGCATCGACGTGGTGCATTATGAAGCGTTGTATGGTAGGAAGTATAGAACTCCTATATATTGGACTGAGTTGAGTGAAAACAAGATTATCGGGCTTGATATTGTAAAAGATATTGAAGAAAAGATTCAAGTTATCCAGCAAAAGTTAAAAGCTGCCAATGATCAGCAGAAATCCTATTTGACCTAAAAAGGAGAGATATTGAGTATCAGGTAGGAGACAAGGTATTCTTGAAAGTGTCACTAGGGAAACACATACTTCGATTTGGGAAGAAAGGTAAGCTTATTCCGCGATTCATTGGTCCTTATAAGATTCTGAAAAGAATTGGACCAGTAGCTTATCAGGTAGCTCTTCCTAAAGAATTAGCCAGGTTACATGATGTATTTCATATTTCTACGTTGAAACGATATCGGTCTGATGTTACACATAACATTCCTGTACAAGAAATTCAACTACAACTATATTTGTCTTATGAAGAAGGGATAATTTCTATGTTAGCCAAAGAAGTTAAACAACCTAGGAATAAGTCAGTACCTTTGGTAAAAGTACCCTAGTAACACCTTGGATTTGAGGAAGCAACTGGGGAACCAGAAGAAACTATGAAAGCTCAGTATCTGCATCTATTCGGATCAGGTAAAATTTCGATGACGAAATTTCTTAAGGAGGGAAGAATTGTAACACCCTATACTAGGGATTAGAATATTGAGAAATTTGCAGTGCATTATATGCTTTGCATATTTGAGTACTCACTTATTTGTGCATATGTATTTTTGACTCATACAAATATTTGTACATGTATTTAGTGACATTTTCGGGTATAATTATTTTTAAAATTTTGATTAAGATGAGAATTGTGGTTTATTAATGACGAAAAATTATTCAGAGCATATTATGATTATTTTGAAATTTTTGGTAAATTTTGGGAAATTTTTGAATTCTGGAGTATTTAAATTTTGGACTAGGAAAATAGACTAATGGCATTTTGCCATGTAGCACTTCTATGTGGATGACAAATGGCTCACATGTAGTGAGGACACGTGTCAATGAGTTTTTAAAACACATATCACGATAGTGTAAGGCAAAAATTTTTAGCTCCTTACTTCTCTTCGACTTTGCTTTGTCTTTACCGAACTTTGACCTTCACTTTCACTGTTGATGATTTTCTGAATAAAAGGTACGTGAAGTTTAAGTTTCTGAGTTCTGTGAATGAGTTTGATGATGTTTTACATATTAGAAATGAATACATGCATGAGTTATGAATGAAGCAAACTTGTTGATAGTGATGAGAAAGATGAGTTGATAATAATGTACAACAGAATGTGCAAAAAGTGAAATATCGATTTGCATGCAGTTTAAATAGAAACTTAGTGAAGTAGACCAAAGCAGAAAATGAGGCAGGTGAGAAGGATAGCTTTGGTGATGTTATGAATGTGTTCAGTAAGATTTAGCGAATTTGAAGGCATGCAGAAAAATATGAAGTATACAGTATTTATGCAGGAAAAGAACCGTATGTGAGTTTTGGATTTTGGTGATTGTGATGAATCTTGAGTTTTGGGTTGTATGAGAGTAAGACAGACTAGAATATGAGTAGAACCGTATGTCTATAGGTTTAGTTTTGGTTTATGGATTGACATTGTTACAACTTTAATAGTAGAGAGAGAAAGTTCAAGATGGTAAAATACGTGTATAATTTCAGTTTTTGAAGTTTGAATTTTTGATCTTGAATTTTGAGTTGTTTTATCATAAGATAAGTTGCATGGGTGTAAAATGAAGAGAATATGAATTAAGGATGGATTAAGATGAAGAATTAAGGATTTCAATAATGAAAGAAGAAGAAGAAAATTTTCGGTGAAGAAGGAGGATGTTGCAATCGTGCTTCTACACAATCGTGACTTTGCTGCATGATCGCAACATTGCTAGTCTATTTAGAATGTCGCAGTCATGTAGGCATATGATCGCAACTTCCATGCTTTCTGAAGGGGGTTATTTTCTGAACATACCTAGATCTTTTATTATAACTTCTTCTCTAAACATCCAATTGACATGGGAATTGAACCGATAGACCCATAATACATTGATCTTCATCTCCACCAAAAATTAGGATCATCTAAAATGGGTTGATTGAAGAATTTAAGATGAAATTGTGATTGTATTGAAGTATGATAACTGGGATGATTTTACTGAATATACTTCGGTATTTTGCTTATATCTTGATCTGTAGATTTCCAAATGAATTAATTATTAATTCTAATTAAACTAGAGACATAAGGTTACAATCATTTCTAAAGAGGTTAAACTTTCATTCTAGTTTTAATAATTACAAAATCAGTTATAAAGTTGAGTTAAGAATTCTGTTGTAGTTTTAGAACAGTTTGAAGTCTTTTGAGTATAATTTTCAGTATATTGAACCAAATTGTATGATCTTGGAATAAGTGGAAACCTAAGACAAAGGGGGAAAATTGTATAAAAGGAAGTGTTGCTTAAATATTCCATTTGCTTGATCTAAATGATCATCCAAAGTAGACTCGAATGTTAGTTTTAAGGAAAAATCTGGAATAGTGAATAAGTGTAGGAATTATGGAACTTTTGGAATACAATTGATGTTTACATCAGTTTAGTCAGGAGATATACTCGGGAATATGTCATTGAACATGCATGTTATATGATACATTCTTAAATGTTCTTATTCAGTTACATGAACAATTTGGTATTATGAAATTGTGTTTGATTGTATATAGAAGAGCAAGTAAAGCGGCCATTTCTAGATATCGTCGGAACTTTAAGACATTAAGCAAAAAGGGAGCAACTGTCAATAATCTTTAGGATGCTCACATTTTATTTCGCTTTGTTTAATACTGTATTGAATTGTTTTTTATGCTAATTGTGTTCTGAACCTCGGGACAATGAATGTCTGAAATGTTTGATGCATGTAAATATGATTGAATAATTATTATGCACATGAAATGAACTTATTTGGTTTTGTAATTGTCAAGTCTTAGTCTTGGATAAATAGGCATGCTTAGAAGGGTTTACAGCTGCTTCTGTGACACTTTGGTGTCGAGAGTTCGGTCTCCCTCTATATAAGTCCCATTACCTACTTCTGTTCATAGATTTACAGTCTAAGTTGCTTTGCACTTTGATCTCTGATAAGATTTGATAAGAAATAAACCATAGTTTTGATCCAATGGGTTAACACCCTATTATGAAAATATGTTCTGTATTCTGTACATTCTATTCTACTATTAAAATGTCTGACTTTAACGAAGTGATTTTCATTAATAAATCTTATTCTATTCTGAATTTCAGTATGTTGAGTTGCTTTTGTATAATATGATTTAGTATATATTGATGACATATAGTTTAGTTATTACTCACTCAACTATATGCTTAACACGGTAGATTTGTCCCGTGTAGGTTCAGAGAGAAGGACTTAAAGATTGGGACAAGTCAACCGTAATGGCTAAAGGAGTCTGAGTTTTTGTTTTGATAAAAATATATTTTGAGTTTGATTTTTGGCTAGTATCTAATGTATATGTGAATTTGATTTTTTTTAATGAAGGTTTGTAATAACCTTAATTCAGGCTACTTTATGAATTTATGGTATGTATTGATAAGCTCAGTACGAGTGATATGTAATGTATATTTGCTTCAGTTTCTGGAAATACTTTTGATGAATGTTTTATATGATTTGGATTGTTTTGTTTCGGTTCTGTTTGTGTATGGTGTGGCACTCCCGTATCCTCCCAAGGGGAATTAGGGTGTCACAGCAACCTTATCCCTAACTAGTAGAGAGGTCATTTTTGATAGACCTACATTAAATAAATAAATATATATATATATAATATACATAGATATTAAAATAATAAAGTAATAATAATTAAATAAACATAAAAGATAATAATAATAAATAAATAAGTAATAAAATAAAAATATAATAAATGATAAATAAGGAAAAGAATATAAATAAATAAATAAACAAACAATAAAATAATAATTTAAAATAATAAATAAGCAAATAAATACATAAATAGGAAAGAAGACATGTAATCAAAAATAAAGAAGCCAATAATTGAGACATTCTCATTTGTTTAAGATGGCTATATGAAAAGACCAATAACTTAAATGAGACGCTCTCATTTTCAATTATGAGATGAAAGAAGGGAGAGAGTACATCAAATATACCTCTTCCTTTTTTAATCAAATGAACGTTAAAAGGCTACATGCCATCATTAAAAGACAACTATTAAACCATTTAACGATAAGATCATTACTCCATTTAATAATGACACCATTAAACCATTTAATGATGATGAAACATGATAAAAACCCACCTTAAATATACAGTTGATCATTTAGTCCATTTAACCGAAATTTGTCCTCCTTTTATCTTTAATAACTTTGTTTCAATTTAATTAATCTAATTAATAAAATCAAACTAAAGTCAGCCTAATATTAAATGTTCATTTGGGCTTCTAATTAATAATTAATTAGTGTAACCCTAACATTTAATCATAGGTTTTAAAACTCAATTTAATTAACTCTTAATTAAATTGTTATGGTTTTTGTATTCCGAATCTAATTCGGTCACTCCTTTGTTTTCTGTCTCATTTTTCTTTATGGAAACCTTTATTTATTTTTCTTACTTTCCTTAATAACCTTCCTAGAAGCCAAGTGGGGAATCTAATTGGACTTATATAATTCAATCTCCAATAAGCCCAGAATTAATTTAATCTCATTATAATTAATTCCAACTTATTAACCAAATGTCATTCCACTAAAGACAATTAGCTGAACTCTTGAATTACTAAATATTATG
>JANSVA010022711.1:0-14853 GCA_025504915.1 Erythroxylum reticulatum | reverse complement strand
TATACATGAATGCTGAGATGGTCCAGTCATACTGGGGTTGATCCTATCGGGTTTCGGGTGTGGAAAAATACCAAAGACCTATTTCAACAATATCGATGTCGCAATCTCATCAGATATATCTCAATCTCATTATGATCCATTTGGTTCTATTGCTCTCCATATAATGGATCTCTATCCAAAACCATTTTATGAATCCTCCGAGTCACTCTTATATGTGTGACCCATTAGGTTCCTAGTTATATTAGCCACTTAGATTAACACTTAATCTAAGCAAGTCATGAGTAGCGTCTAGCAACATATCATGGCCCTTAATTGACTGGAAAGTAAGTGGTTTGATGAACGAATCCGTGCTCATCACGAACCCTCTTATAGATAATTTATGTGCAATTCAACCTTTCACGTGCTATACCCCACTTAGTTATGAGTATGGGCAAAGTGTCAACTCTCACTAGATTGACTACGTCAAATCTAATCTAAGTGATATCAGTTCTCATCCTGGGACTCATTACTCTATATTTTAATGAAGACATTCTTTATGACACATGTACTCTGGCCATCTTATGGTAGGTTAGCCAATGTACTTACTACCTTTAATAAGCATTCACATCTCAATTCTAAACATCTCATGTTTTCAGTTTTTGAGATCCACTTCTTGATCAAATCAAGGAGTTTGAAATGCGCTAGTCTATCTGGATTAATGATGTCCAGTCTCATTAATCCTATGACTAGGGATAATTTAGATACTAATATAATTACACATGATAAGAATCTCAGTAGTATGATCACATTATGATTTCCTTCATGTTGTGTCATATATCATGGACTTCAATAATTTGCTTATAGATCAATATCAATTCATAAATAATAAACACCAAATTAATGAAATATGCCTTTATTATTGAAAATAAATTATGTACATAACTTTGTATAAAACACTTTAAAAGTGATTGCCTTTAGGGCAATACTCTAATAAATCTCCCACTTGACCTAAAGTCAGTCACCTTGATATCTAACACCATAGGCAAGTACATGAGAATCAAAGATATTTTGTGACAATGGCTTCTTCAATAGATCAACAATATTCTACTCGATAGGAATTCTCTCTATCTATACATCATCTCACTAATGATCTCCCTAATCAGATGACATATGCGGAGTACGTGCTTGGATCGTTGATGAGACCTTAGTTTCTTCACCTGCGCAATAGCCCCATTGTTGTCACAATACAACTGTATAGGCCCATCACAACTAGGAACCACACCAAGTTTAGTAATGAACTTCTTAATCCAAACTACTTCCTTTGCTGCATCTGAAGCATAATGTACTCTGCCTCGGTTATTAAATTAGTAGTCTTCTATTATTTGGAAATCTTCCAACTGGCCACCCCACCGTTCAGTGTGAATATATAACCTAATTGGGATTTGGAATCATCCTTATCATAGTAAAAACTGGCATCTGTATGCCCACTCACTTTTAGATTTCCATCTCCATATATTAAGAAAACATCCTTAGTCCTTTGGAAGTACTTAATAATGTTCTTGACAACCACCTAGTGACCCTTACTAGGATTCGATTGGTATCTGCTCATAACACTTAGAGCATATGATACATTAGGTCTCGTACATAGCATAGCGTACATGATAGATGCTACTATAGATGCATATCATATTCATGTGTCCTCTCATCTTATGTCTTAGGACACATAGATTTCGAGAGTGTTATCCTATTATTCATAAGAAGATACCCTCTCTTAAAGTGCTCCATGCTAAACCTCTTTGGCATCTTGTCTATATACGTTGATTGTGAAAGACCAAGCAATCTTTTCAATCTATCTCTATAGATCTTTATCTCGAGGATATAAGTTGCTTCACCAAGATCTTTCATGGCAAATTGTTTAGACAACTAAAACTTCATATATTGCAGCATAAAGACATCGTTCCTAGTAATAATATGTCATCTACATATAGCACAAGGAATATAATTACACTCCCACTAACCTTCTTATATGCATAGGGTTCATCCAGATTTTATGAGAAACCGAACTCTTGGATTATCTCATCAAAGCAAATATTCCAACTCTTGGACCATAGATGGATTTCTAAAGCTTGCATACCTTTTCGCTATCATAGGAGATGAAGCCCTCTAGTTGTGTCATATACACATCCTCGGATAGATTTTCATTTAGAAAAGTTGTCTTCACATCCATTTGTCATATCTCATAATCATAATGAGCAACAATGGCTATGAGTATCCTAATAGATTTAAGCATTGTTATTAGGCTGAAGGTCTCGTCGTAGTCAATTCCTTATCTTTGACAAAAACCCAAAGTCCATACTTGGTTTTCATACATGAAATCCATTTCTGCTTTCATAGCGCTAAGCTATTTTTCAGACTCTGAACTCTTCATAACCTCTTCATAGGCAGCAGGCTCATTAACTTCTATGAGCAACACGACATTCTGTTCAATCATGAGAAATCCATATCTCTCAAGAATAGATCATATCCTACATGACCTACAAACATCCTGTGTTGAACACAGTTGAACTGTTACTTCATTTGTATAAGTCATAGTCTTAGGTAGAGGCAGTTGATCCACATCTATTTGAGTATCTTGAACTTCTTTAAGTTCAATTTTGCTCCCACTATCTTCTTTTAAAAGATTCGTGGGATATCCTAAAGAAATAATGGGATTTCTTTAAAAAGACAACATGCTTTGAAACAAACACTTTTTGTTCCTCGGCAAGGTAAAATTGATATCCCATTGTTTCTTTAGGATATCCTACGAATAAACACTTGTCAGACTTTGAATAAAGTTTATCTGATTGTATCTGCTTCACATAAGTCGGACAACCCTAAACTTTCAAATGAGAAAGATAGGGTTTTTTGTTAGTCCACATCTCATATAGAATAACATTAACTGTCTTTGATGAAACTCTGTTTTAAAAATAAACAACTGTCTCAAGTGCATACCCCCAAAAGGATTTTGGTAAATTTCCAAAGTTCATCATCGATTGTACCATGTCTAACAAGGTTTGGTTTCTCCTTTTGGCCACACCATTATGCTGTGGTGTGTAAGGTAGAGTCCATTAAGATAAAATTCCATTATCTTTGAGATAATCTAAAAGTTCTTGGTCTAAGTATTCCCCACCTCGATCGGATTGTAGTGTCTTGATAACTTTCCCAAGTTAGTTTTTTATTTCATTTCTGAATTGTTTAAACTTTTCAAATGCATCATATTTTTATCTTATCAGATACAGATACCCATATTGAGAATAATCATTGATAAAGGTAATGAAGTAAAGAAAACCACTTCTAACATAGACCGGTATCAGACTACATACATTTTAATGTATTTAGCCTAATACTCCAATCACTTGTTCACTTAAAGGGTAACTTAGTCATCTTGCCTAAAAAACAAGATTCAAACATTTCATATGATTCATAATCAAATGACCCTAAATTACCACTCTTGTGGACCTTAACTATGCATCTCTCATTTATATGGCCAAGGCAACAATGTCATAAGTAAGTTGATTTTAAATTATCCCATTTATGTCTTTTCATGTCATTGACATTCATAATTGGATGTGACATATCTAATATGTAATTACATAATGTACCAGTACCATAAAGCATTCCATTCAAACTAATAGAATAACCATTGCTATTGAAATTCAAATACAAACTAGCTTTATTTAAACAAGAAACAGACAATATGTTCTTTGTTAAAATAGGTACAAAATAAAAATCATCCAGTGTAATTACAAGCCCACTAGGAAGTAACAAAAATTAAGTGCCTATGGCTAATGCAGCAACTTTTACTCCATTGCCCACGTGTAGGTCCAGTTCTCCCTTCATAAGCTGTCTACTGTCCCTGAGGCCTTACATATCATTACATATGTGTGAGCCACAACCAATATCTAATACCCATATGTTACGATCAGAAACAGTATTAACCTCGATGAAAAACATATCTAAAGGAGTCAAGGCATTTGATGCCTGCTTCTTCTTCAAGGACTCCAGATAGACCTTACAGTTTTGCTTCCAGTGGCCAGTCTTGCCACAATGGAAGCAAGTTCCTTTCGGTGCAGTTTCTTTGAGTTTCTTTTTTGGCTGCACTTCCTTTTGGTTTCTTAAACCTTTTCTTCTTTTGGTTCCTTTTCCTTTCTTTTGGTTCCTTTTCCTTGAACCAAAAGAAGAAGATTCCACCACTAATACTAGCTTGTTATCCTTCTTGATAGCTTGCTCTGCTGTCTTGAGCAGATTGATCAACTTAAGGATTGTCGTAGAGATTTGGTTCATTCGATAGTTCAACATAAAATGTGAATAACTATCAGACAATCCAACCAGAATTAAATCAACACTTAATTCATAGTCCATAACAAAACCCAAGATGGCCAACCTCTTAATATAACCATTCATCTTCAGTGCATACTGCACTGCAGATTTCCCCAGAGTCATCTTAGTCATGAATAGTGTCCTCGAGGTCTCAAAACTTTCAGACCGAGCTTGCTCATCAAAAAACTCTCTCAGATGAAACACTATAGTATTAGCATCCATAGACTTATAATGCTTCTGCAGCTCTGGTGATATAGATGTTAGCATAATACAGGTACCCAAGTCACTATCTTTAAGATGCTTACGATATGCTTTCTGATCTTCATTAAAAGCATCAACAGCAGGTGGATCAAGAAGTGGAACATATAGGACATAGCCTAGCTCCTTAGATCTAAGAACAATTCTCAAATTTCTTAGCCAATCAAGAAAATTGGGTCTAATTAATTTATTAGAATCCATAAGTGAGTGCAAATTCACACTGGAAGACACCTTCAATCAACCTAAATGTGAAGAGAGAAAGAATATTAGAATATAAATACATACATGATCGTAAGGACTTGCATGACATGCATACGACTCCCACTAGTTTTAAAGAATCTATAGCCCTCACTACGAATCCAAGAAAAATTATGACAAAGTGTCTTAGTGGGTCGATATTTGACATTACTAAGAATGACCTTGGTTTTACCCAACAAGCCACCTTAGGTCAATCAGTAAGTATCAAACATATCAATTGCATCATAGATGCAACTATCGTCTAGTGCTATGAACTAGTGATGTATGCACACACATTGGGTTATCAACTCTTAACGCGTGTATATCTGATGTACGCTGCCTAATTACGCCTCTGTCTACATTAACCTTAAGTTTACTCAATAAATCAGCACTTTTAGTGAAAATCGACCTATTAATTTGAAAATCTTATTTTCATGGTTCGAACATATCCGTATAGAGCCCCTAACTATAAAAGAATTCTAGCTCTCCCCATATTAATGGAAGGCATTAGTTTTCATATTATGTGTGAGGGATTTCATATCTTGTCTCATCTAAATCATAAGATTATAGTCACAATGACTATATGAAATGATTTATGATGTTTCATCAATCATATTGAATCTACATCCATAATCATCCATCATCCCAACTAACCAACCCTAGCATGCATTCTTTAATGAAATCATCTCACAAGGTTTTCCTATATAGGTTGTGACATGTTATGCATCTAAACATTTGACATTCGATTCAACTCTTAAACTAAATTGCTTTCTAATGTTCGCATCGGCTAATTTCTCAATCCGTTTGTTTTCAATTCCAAATCAAAATACCAATACACCAAGTGTAATACCCTCTACTCTACCCAATTAAAAAATTTAATTGTATTATAATTGCCATATCTAGTCATACCAGACATGAAATACTCAAAATAGATTAATACCATATTATTCTCTTAGATTTTCAAATATTTTGAGAACATCAAAGTATTACACTAAGTATCTCTAGGAGGTCTCCAATTTATTAAGACTATTTCGGCACTTGTCATATAACTTGTGACGGCCAAAACAATCAAGATAACTGAATATACCAATGTGATGCTAATATGACATATTTAACATCCAAAAATTTTTTGGAAACCCGATTTTAAGAAAAAAGGTCACATAAAAAATGATATGAGGCATTGAAACCAAAAACACACAATCAACACTTCAAACAAACCAGGTCTAGCAGTTTTCTCAAAATTGTCCAACTCTGTCTTTTGCTTGAGAAAAATCATTGAAACAATTTCAATAAATGTTTAAAAAAAATACAGAGGCTATAAAGTGTTCACAACATGTTCTATGAATTTTTTCAGAATTTATTTCCAAGAAAAACTTAACCAACCTCAGCAACCAAGCCAATCTAGAATCTATGTTCCTTAATATAGACATTTCCAATAACACACAAGAAATTCTCAAATAAATATTCAATCACCTCAAAAACATTTTTAATCTTTATAGACATATATAAACATCTTAGAAAGAGGTTGGTGAAAGAAAATCCTAAAAACAATTTTTCTACAATTTATTCTCGAATTTGCAAGCATGCCTATTCATGTAATGTGCATAAACACAACAACCAGAACAGTAGGGAATTAATTAACAAAAGCATATCAAATCATATTCATATTTTTTTTCCTTCCACAGAAATATTCAATAACATCTCATGAGCAAATTTGGGCAAGAAAATTTTGAAAACAATATCTCAATACTGATTTCGAACTCAATGTACAACTGTCACAACCAATCGGCAGCATCACATATATTAAGGTTTCTCCTTTATATGGGACACAAATGGCTCTGATACCACTGTAGGAAAATCCTGGTGCGTGCATCATATACACGTGGTGTGGAAAACCAAAAAATTTTATTCCGAGACTTTCTCAAAGTCCAGGATCTATGTGCTTATACAAGAAAATACTGTAAAACTTAGCTGAATGTTCCCAATTCACATACATGTTCGTAACATATATATATAGGAATTCATGGCATTTACATAAATCAATCATTCATATAATAACCATGTACCTTGTTTGTAGTCTCCTTCATTCTTTAATCTTCCACTCGTCGGGTTGTTGCAAACCACAATGACCAAAATAGATCGTCTCTAATGGTATCCACACAGAGATCGAAGAAACTAACTAAATCAAACTCTTTGATCCGAAAATGGCTAGAATAAAGACAAGAATGCTAGCTCTCTTCTTTGTTATATGGAGAGCAACGTGAAGGAGAGGAAGAAGATGATAAAGATTAGGAGAATGGCTTAAAAGATTGTTTCTAAACTTGTTAAAAATATTTATCTCATGGTCATCATCCTTCCTTTCTAGCTTTTTATTTTCGTCAGTTATTGTTTTTGTCTTTTACCATTTAAAGAAAATAAATGTAACTTACAAAAGAAGACTCTCATCTTTCACATTTCACACACCTTTATATATATATATATAAACGATAAGGTGGTCAAGTCACACTGGGGTCGTCTTATTAGATCCCGAGTGTGGAAAAACACCGGAGCCTTGTTTCAGCAATATCGATGTCACAATCTCATCGGGACATATCCTAATCCCATCAGCATCCATTTGGTTATATTGCTCTCCATATAATGGATCTCTATCCAAAACAATTTTATGAATCCTCCGAATAACCCTTATGTATGTGACCCATTAGGTTCCTAGTTATGTTGGCCACTTAGATTAACACTTAATCCAAGCAAGTCATGAGTGGCGTCTAGCAATACATCATAACCCTCAAATGACCAGAAAGTAAGTTGTAACATCCTATTACCCGTGTTGAGGCTAGGGTAGTGAATTATGAATGCATATCATAAAGGCACATACATGAGAATATTGATTGCTACACATAAATTGATTGTACATGCATTCATTGACATGTTTCTGGTATAATTAAGTTATTAAACGTGATTTGAAAATTTTGGTATATTTAGGGTATTTTGGAATTTTTGGTAAATTTTAGAAAAATATTGAAATATGGACCAATTATAGTATAACACGTGGCAACATGTATATACGACAAATGGCTTGTATGTGTGGTGATAAGTGGCAGACTTCCTTGGGTGACATATGTGATACATGCAAAATAGCCACATAGTCTGATTTGAGTAATGAAAGATTACACATAGCTTATGTTCTGTTTAGGAAGTGATTATTGTAGCTTTTGATATCCACCGAAAGCATTCAGCAGAGAACTCTTTCTTTGTTCCTTGTCCATCATGAATATTGAATCTTTATGTGTAATTGAGTTACTCTTACTACTGAGAAGTATAGCTGAATCAAGTAAGTGTTTGTTGTTGATGTTTTTACGGTGTAAATATATATATGCATGAGGAGTTTAAGAAGTGTAGTTTCGGTGAAAAATAAACTACATGATGGATTTATGAAATGGGAATTATTCAAAAACTGTATGAAATAGATTCTAGTTTGAGATTTGTGAAAGTTTACATAAATTGATGTAGAAATATATGTACTCTGTTCTAGTTTTGAGAAATAAAAATATGGTTATAATTTGATGTACTGTTCATGCATGAATATGTGAAGAGTTAGCAGAAATGAATTTGAATGAATTTAGAACTAAGGGAAAAGTTTAAAGTGATGCAGTGTTATAGGAAAAGCATTAAAATGGAAAGTTTATGATGAAAAGAAGTTGTTGATGAAAATGAGAATTGCAAAAAAAATGAAAAGTGCAAGAATTGGTGAATATCTATACATGTTATGTTTTTAGTGTTAGTGTGTCTTAAATTTTGATCTGTTGTGGATGATTTTGAACAGTAATAGGAGTTAAATGAAGTGAAAGAGTAGATAAAAGTGAAAGGATATGCATCGGATGAAAGTATAAGAAATTAGAAACTTACAGTAGAGAGAGGAAGTAAAAATGAAGTTTTGATTTTTAAACTTTGGAGTGTAAGTTTGAATTTGATTTGTTTAGAGATTATATTAGGTATAGACAAGCATAATAGATGATTTAGAAGTGATTAAGTTAAAAGAAGAAGAAGAAGAAGAAGGAGCAGCTCACAAGTCACGATTGTGTTGATATTAAAAGTTGCAAATCACAATCGTGCTTTATCATGATCATGACTTTGTAGGTTTTTGGTGGGCCTCGAGATCGTGTAGACGCATAATCGTAACTTTCAACATTTTTTAAGAAAGTTTCTTTCTGAACATACTTTGGTATTTTGTTATAACTTCTTCACTTGATATCTAGATAACTTGATTCTTGAACCATTAGTTTCAAAACACATTATTCTTCATCTCCACCAAAAATCATAACCATATGAAATCAATTGGTTGATGAATTTAAGACAAAACTGTTGACTGTGATGAAGTATAATAACTGGAATAATTTTACTGAATATATTTTGGTATTTTAATTATATTTTGATCTATAAGTTTCTAAATGGAATGATTCTTAATTTTAATTAAACTAGAGACATAAGGCTATAAATTTTCTGAAGAGATTAAATTCTAATTCTGTCTTAAAGACTTTCAATTTCTAGATGGAAGTTGAGTAAAGTGTACTATTTCAGAATGAGAGCAAACCAAAACATATTGGAGTATAACCTTCAAATTACTAAACTAAATTGAATGATTTTGGTGTCATTAGAAACTTAAGAAATTGGAGAACAATTGTTTAGAAGGAAGCATTACCTAATTGTGTCTTTTACCTTCTCATAATTAATATGCAAAGCTAACCTGAAAGCTTATTATTAGAAAATTATTAAATGATCAATTGAGTTATGAAATTAACTTTACACTATTATTATGGTCCAAACCCTAAGTACAAATTTTATTTATAAGGGTTTTGATATCTGAATGATATGGTGATAAGAATTTGATAAGATACTCAGGATTGTCATTGAACATGCACTATGCATTTTTTATATACATAGATGTGCATAAAGGCACGCTTATACATTTGTGCAAAAGTGTGATATTTGTAAATGTATTTTGTATGATATAAAGGAGCACATTGAACATCAATCAAACATTGTTGGACCATCCAGGCAATAACATATCAGAGTATATTACGAGTTAACCTAGATTCCTAGGATTAATTGAATTTGTTTGACTTCCAATTATTAACTGTTTATGATTTGTTTATAAATTCCAGACTTAAAGTCCGATGAGTTAATAATTGAGAATGTATTAGAAGTGTTCTGATTGCTATGAAACTCTTAATGATTTTTGTATTCTCAATGAAAGTTAAATGTCAGACTTAGGTTCAATGATTACAAGATTTTGATTGAGCATTTTGAATGATTGCTATACATAGAAAATTTTGTATTGGATGCATTTCATAAAATGCATGCTCAGATAAAGGCGTTGTGATCGGAGTAGCAAGTATAAAAGTGCTTACATGTAGAGCTTTGCTCTGTGATTTTTTGTTCTACACGTAGAGATTTTCTCCCTGATTTTTATTCTGACTGAGCCCAATGGGCTAGTATCTGTATATATGTGTAAAAGGCACTCGGTCACAATAATAATAATGAATTTGGAGTCTCACGTGCATCTGTATTTGTAAATATTTGTTATGTATTTGTGATGAAATCATGATATCTCATGAGACTATGAGTATTTGGATTATACATGTTCTAAATGAATATATGTGAAATATATGATATTGTGTGTTTGACCTAGGTGTAATAATCAATGATGATTCGCTCATTGAGTTCCCAAAACTTATAAAAAATTGCAACATTGCTTTTCAAGTACGAGACAGGAGACCCAGTTTCTAAGACTGGACTAGAGGAACTTTTTGGACTTAGTTATGGCTCAGAGGTCTATTAGCTAATGTCAGAAGTGTTGTTTTTTTATTTTCTAGTTTCTTTTCTAAAACTTGTATAAGGATTGTAAAATATAGTGAAAGCTTTTGTCAATGAATGTGGTGAATGGTTTTAAAATTTCATAATTATTAATTAAATTAGTTGATACCATGTGTAAGTTGGATTTATTTTTGCTCTAACATACCATTATCATAGGATATGTACTTGAATATCCTTGGATGTTCGGGTATATACTTTATGGTAATGGGATATTGTATTTTTGGTATCAGAGTATGGTTTGACATATATAAGGACATATCAGAGTATAGAGATTATAAATAGTGAGAGGTTCAGATAGTGATCACATCTTTTGTTTGTTATAGGTCACCTTCTATAGGAGATCCTATTGGAGAGTCAGCTAACATGGAGTCTGTAGGAGCCAATGTAGAGTCTCCTATGCTTGAATTTGCTTAAATGCCTCCGAGAATTCTGGAAAGGAGAGAAAGAAAATACGATAAACTAAGAAAACAGGGGGCTGTGGACTTCTACGGAAGTACAGACCCGGCTGAGGCAGAAGAGTGGTTAAAGAGAATAAAAAGAGTGTTCAACCAGATGAACTGTGAGGCAGATGAAAGATTTGATTATGTGATCTCATTACTACAAGATCCCATATACTAGTGGTGGAAGACTTTTCTAGGCAGTACCACTAGACGTTGTAATTTGACCTAAGAAGATTTTTCGAGAGCGTTTCAAGATAACTATATGCCGAAGATTTATATAGATCGAAAGATGAAAGAATTTTTAGACCTGAAGCAAAGCAGACTCACAGTGGCAAAGTATGAGGTAAAATTCAACAAGTTAATGGGATATGCAACTGTATTGATCCAACTGAAGAAGAAAAATGTAGACAGTTTAAGGACAGTTTAAACATAAAGATCAGAATGAGGCTAGCCATTTCAAATATGGGTAGTTTTACAGAACTCCGAGTGGCCTCGATTAAAATCAAATAGTTGTTGAAGGATGGTCAGGGAGAGTATAGACAGGAGTTCAGAGGCAAGAGGCAAGTTGAATCTTAGGCTGATTATGGCAGAAGCTTCAGAAAATGCCAGAACATATCGTCTTAATTCCAGTCTAGATTGAGACAATCTAGATCCCGATCAAGAGGTGGATTTGTTAAGTCTGGGGGAGGTAGAAGACAAATGCTCTCCAGCCAGTCTCAACAACTGACTAAGTGTAAGCACTGTGGTAAAAAGCATAGTGGTAAATGTTGGAGGTTAATGGGAGCTTATTTCTGTTGTGGTTCTATAGACCATATGATTAGAGATTGTTCTGAGATTGTAGGACCACGATCTGGAGTTAAAGGAGGAGCAATGACTGAGACAATGGTTCAGCAGAGTAGAGCTATCAGATCTACATAGAGAGGCAGAGACAAAACTCAGTCAGCAAGGCTCAGTGTTAGGACTGAGGTGTAGAGTAGCCAGCTGCAATCTTAGGCTAGGGTCTATGCCATCACTAGACAGGAAACACAAAACTCCCCAGATGTGGTAGTAGGTGTGTTGAATATTTTTCATTTCGAAGCATATGCGCTGGTAAATCTAGGATCTACACATTCATTCATCACGCCACATCTGGCATCTAGATTGCATTGTGAGAGAGAGCGCTACTGAAATGTAAGTTAAAGGTGAGTACTTCAGTGGGTAGCACAATAGTGGTTGGTGAGGTATGTAAAAGATG
This sequence comes from Erythroxylum reticulatum, assembly GCA_025504915.1. Lineage (NCBI taxonomy): Eukaryota > Viridiplantae > Streptophyta > Magnoliopsida > Malpighiales > Erythroxylaceae > Erythroxylum > Erythroxylum reticulatum. The sequence continues at coordinate 2,475 of JANSVA010022711.1, read as the reverse complement.
TATAGTGAGGGTTGATCAGGCAAAGTTAGAAGCTGATATAATTGTATTGTAGTTAAAGGAAATTGATGTTATTCTAGGTATGGATTGGCTTACAACTCATCAGGCTGTGATGAATTGCTACACCAAGGAAGTAGTTCTTGAATCCCTTAACCAGTCAAGTGTGTGCTGAAACTAATCCCTTAATTTCTGTTATGAGTGTGCTGAAACTAATCCAAGGTGGATGTGAGGCTTATCTGGCCTATGTAGTTGACACTGGGAATGAACAAACCATTCAGGATATTCCAGTTGTTAGGGATTTCCTGAATGTGTTTCCTACAGAACTACCAGGTTTACTCCCAGAAAGGGAGATGGAGTTCACCATAGACCTTATTTCAGGTACCACTCTTATATCGATTCCACCATATAGGATAACACCTGTTAAACTGAAGGAATTGAAAATTCAATTACAAGAGTTATTAGATAAAGGTTTTATTAAGCCTAATGTGTCACCTTGGGGAGCTCTAGTATTGTTTGTAAAGAAGAAGGATGGAACTATGAAATTGTGTATTGATTGTCGATAGTTGAATTGGATAACAATTAAGAACATTATTAAGGATTGATGATTTGTTAGAACAATTGCAGGGAGCTCAGGTATTTACAATGCTAGACTTGAGATTAGGATATTACCAGTTGAAAATAGTTGAGGTTGATGTGTCGAAAAGTGCATTTAGAACAAGATATGGACACTTCGAGTTTTTGGTGATGCTGTTTGGATTAACTAATGCCTCGATAACTTTTATGACCTTGATGAATAAGACATTTCAACCTTATTTATATTGTTTTGTAATTGTATTTATTCATGACATTTTGGTGTACTCGAAAAATAGAGAAGATCATACTGCAAATCTAAGATTAGTTCTACAGATAATGAGGGAGAAACAGTTATATGCTAAGTTCAGTAAGTATAAATTTTTCAAGTAGTATTCTTGGGTCACATAATGTCTGGACAGGGCATTCAGGTGGACCCAAAGAAAGTAGAAACAGTGATGAAGTGGGAGGCTCTAAGGAATGTGTATGAGATTTGGAGTTTCCTTGGATTAGCTGGATATTTGAGAAGGGTTGTAGAAGGGTTTTCACTAATCTTATTTCCTTCAAAAAACTTTTGAGAAAGGATGTGCCTTTCAGATGGAATGATGATTGTCAGGGGAGTTTTGAGGAGCTAAAGCATCAATTAACTGCAACATTGGTGTTAGCTATTCCATTTAGCTCTGGAGGTTATATTATGTATAGTGATGCATCACACCAAGGTTTAGGATGTGTACTGATGCAGTATAGCAAGGTAATAGCATATGCATCGAGACAGTTGAGGTCTCATGAGTTTAATTATCCAGTTTATGATTTGGAACTTACTATAGTAGTATTTGCCTGATTTGGAGACACTATCTATATGGAAAAACTTTTCATGTGTTCAATGATCATAAAAGTTTAAAGTATCTATTGAGCCAGTAAGAGTTGAATATGAGACAGAGTATCATCCTGGAAAAGCTAATGTGGGACAGAATGAAACATTGATAGCTACATTAAAGTTGAGACCTGTATTGCTTGAAAGAATTAAAAAGTCTCAGTATAGAGATCCAAAATTAGTAAAGTTAATTCAGAAGTTGAAAGCTAAGCTAGATTCTGAATTTAAAGTGAGAGATGATACATTGTGGCTTAAAAAAGATTGTGAGTACCTGATGTTGATGATTTGAAGAAAGAGATTTTAGAGTGTAGCACCCCATTTCTACAGGACCCGAACCATCTTGGATGATATCCGAGTTCGTGCCTCGCGAGGGTGGCATGCTAAAGCACTCAATCACTCAAAAATTGATATAAATTTTTTTTAAAACCACAAACATAATATGTGAAAATAATAACTAATTCGGGCTCACTTTTATTCATAAACGTTTTTAATCAACACAACACAATCAATAGAATTTCAATAGCCATTTCGGGGCCATTACCAATATAAAACATTTTTAGTTATAATGACTTTACATTACAACATAAATCTAATTGTATACACATGGTACAAAAATTTTAGAATACAAATTTATACAAAAAATAGAAAAACACTAATGCAGATGTGAACTGATCCTGACCTCTATCTTTCCCTTTCTTGTATGTTGTAGGGATACTCCCGTTTGCATAATGGGGTATTCTTCTGATCCTGAAAAATATTTGCAAATTTTGGGTGAGTTTTGCGAACTCATTGAGTAACCATCATCGATGGCTCACCCAGTCATATAAATCACATTTACAACATTTCACATTTCACAATTAATAAAATTTAGTCATTCATATTATGCATATGTAGTGCACATGAGACCCACTTTTTATTTGTTACTTTGTTGTGACCGAGTGCCTAAACTATCCTGTATCCATTAGATGCCGAGCTCATTAAACGTTAAGCTTGAGGCTCTGAAACTGTCCCATATCCATTGTGGATACCAGGCT
>JANSVA010022667.1:3643-14860 GCA_025504915.1 Erythroxylum reticulatum | reverse complement strand
ATAATATATTATTAACAAGTCATAATGTTAATACATGAATCACAAATATCCATTGGCCTAGGGCACACTACTAACAGATTGTTGTTTGAAAGCAAAACTCAATCGAACTGCAACAATCATGCTACCTCTCATGTATCATATATTGGTTAGCATCTAAGAGCAAACTTGATAAATGCCACAAATGCATCATATATCAATCTATAGATCCAATACTAACCCAAATCTATACCCGATCAATTGACTCTCTGTGTGAACAACCTAATGACACCCACCAAGTAACTCATACCATAATAATCCTTCACATCATCACATATCAACACAAGCACAACATTGCACAACAAAAATATGTATACATGTGTCAATCCATCTATATGAATGTCATACGTGCAGATGATAATAATGGTGATTTCCATAATGAAGATAAATATCTAAAGTATGTTCATAACCATGAATATTAACTTATAGGTATAATGCGCTCTTTCACGTCAAACTTAATGTCTCGAAATGGAGGGTTCTGTTCCTGATTGATCTATAGAAATAAACGTAGGAAAGACCATTAGGATTTAAAATCTAAACCAATTTTAGATACCCTGAGAATAAGACCATGACTCAATATTAAGGAGCTCTATTTTCTATTTAAAACGACGATGTCACTTTTTACAGGGAGCTTGCTGAAAATTCGGCGGAGTTTACCCTATAAAATGAACATTCACCTTTCGAAAGAAGGGTCATTCCTGCAATAAAGAGATATTTATACAACCACCAGTAACTAAAACTCAATTTGGGCCTCTAAACTACATGTCCATACCCAATTGAGTCCATATTTACATTGCAAAAATTTATAATAAATCCAATCATAATTCAAGTATACCAATTTCCAACCCATACACCCTTATTTTTACTCAATACATCTGGATAATCTCAATTACTGTCAATAACAATTCAATTTATCAAATTCAAGCATTTTATAAAACATAACTCTTTCAAAAATTTTATCTCACAAACTATGAAGAATTTCAATACATTTCTTTTATAAAATTGATCTATATAATATTTGGGAATTTTTAAAATTCTTTTCAACCATTTCTGGGCTAGTTGGAAAATCGTCATCGTCACTAGAGCGTGGGGTACAAATGTCAGTGCTGGAGAGGCAATGACCTTCACCATCCACCCAGAGATGATGAGCTCACCTCCAAGAATCCAATGGCACTGATCTTGTTTTGAAACTCCTCTCGGTTTGCAAGAATTGAAGGATTAAAGCTTAAAGGGAGCCCATTTTTGTTCATCGGTAAAATAGGCCAATTGGTGTCAGGTTTCCCTTCTTTCCTAAGTTTTTATAGTCATTAGACATGGTGGTGGTGTTAGTTTTGCTAAAAAAATGACTAGAAATAAAATATTGGTGACTTAACTAAACGAATCGAAGTTTCTAATCACGATTCTTCCAAATTTGGTTCTTTTTTATGAAATAAGGGGTTTGGTATAGGGTACTGAGAACTTTTCATAGAGTCCTAAGTTGTCGAAAATGGTTCTCGAATGGTGAAGGTGTTAATGTCAGAAGTTGAGAGTGAATAGTAACTTATAAGGAAAAGGGTTTAAGACAGAAATGAACTTTAGTTTTATTAAACTCAACTTATACTTTTATAGGCTTTTCTCTTTATTGGTCCATTATAAGTAATTTAATAAAATTTTTGCCAATTACATTCTCCCCCTTAAAATAAATTCATCCTCAAATTTTAAATCTCACCTCATTGTTGAAATGGATATGGGTATTAACTCTACATATCCATCTCCATCTCCCACGTATAGTCGTCCATCGTATGATTACTCCATAATACTTTCACCATTGGTCTCTCTTGATCTCAACTGATGAATATGATAATCTACTGTGGCAATAGGTTGTTTTTCAAATGTCAAATTGTCATCAATCTCCACATTACATGGATAAAGGATATGAGAAGGATCCAAAATATACTTTCTCAACATCGTCATATGAAATATAGGATGAACTCTAGACAATTTAGGTGGTAACGCCAACCTATATGCCACTTCACCCTTTCTAGATTTAATCTCAAATGGACCAATATACCTTAGAGCTAGTTTACCTTTCTTCGCTCCTTTCATTGGTGATATTTTCAAAAATACCTTATGACCCAATAAGAATCTCACATTTTTCTCTTTGGATCCATGTAACCCTTTTGTCTACTAAAAGTTGTTTTCAATCTTTTTTTAATAATAGGGATCCTTTAGGATGTGATTTGTACTAACTCAGCTCCTATCAATTTTCATTTACTAAGTTCCCAATATAAAGGTGATTTGCATTTTCCTCTATAGAAAGCTTCATAAGGAGCCATTTCAATACTAACTTGATAACTATTATTATAAGCAAATTTAATCAATGGCAAATGCAAATCCCAATGACCACCAAAATTAATAACATACATCCTAAGCATATACTCTAAAGTTTGAATAGTTCTCTTAGAATGACCATTTGTTTGAGGATGAAAAGTAGTGTTGAAGTCCAATCTTGTACCCAAAGCTTTTTATAACTCTCGCCCAAAAACTGATGTAAATTTAGAATCCCTATCAAAGACTATAGATTGTGATACCCATACAATCACACAATTTTATTGACATATAGCATGGACAACTTATCAGTAGAATAAATCTTTTTGATAGGTAAGAAGTGTGCAAACTTTCTTAATCTATCCATACTCACCCGATAGCATTATATATAGTATTAATATGGGGCAATCCAGTCAAAAAATCCATAGTAATCACATCTCAGTTCCACTTAAGAATGGGTAGTTGTTGTAACAATCCAGAAGGTCTATGGTGCTCAAGCTTTATTTGCTGACATATAAGGCTCCTAAACACATTCCGCAATATTCTTTTTCATTCCACTCCACCAATACGTGCCTTTGAGATCATGATACATCTTGGTGGAGCCTAGATGAATGTCGTAAGCTACAAAGTGTACCTCCTTCATAATTTCCTTTCTTTAGTCATCAACATCTAGTATACATACTCTAGTACCCATCCTCATAATACCATTACCATCCATAATAAAATCCTTAGCTTGATTCTCTTAAAGCTCCTTAACTATTTTACATAATTGAGGGTCTTTGTACTAAGTAGCCTGGAGTCTCTCCAAAAACATTGATCTAACCTTGAATTGTGCTAGCAAATATCCTAATTTTGATATCTTCCAATGCAATCCTTGGTCAACTAACTCGTGCAACTCTTTAATTAAGTTTCTCCTTACAAATTTGATTTGATAAGGACTACATGATGATTTTCTACTTAGAGCATCATCTACTATATTAGCTTTACCTGGGTGATACAAAATGGAACAATTATAAAACTTTTATGATCAATATAGATCTCACAAGTCACACCGTACAAATAATGTCTTCATTCTTAGGTGAAAACACCACAGTTGTCATTTCTAAGTCATGTGTATGATAATTCTATTTATGCTTCTTTAGTTATTGGGAAGAATATGCCACTACTCGTCCGTGCTATATAAGCACACAATCTAAACCTATAAGCATCATAATAAACTGTAAATCCATTCAACCCTAAAGGTAAGGTCAAAAATGGAGATGATGTTATCCTGACCTTAAGTTGATATAAACTATCTTCACACGCCTCTAGCCAAACAAATTTAGCATTCTTATGAGTTAACTTAGTCAAAGGTGCAGCTACTTGAGAGAAATCATGAAATCTCCGATAATAGTCTGCTAAGCCTAAGAAACTCCGAACCTCAATAGCAGTAGTAGGTCTTTACGATTCCATGATAGCTTTAATCTTCTTAGGATCTACTTGGATGTCTTCTTTAGATACCACACGTCCCAAGAAGACTATATGATCCAACCAAAATTCACACTTAGAAAATTTAGCATACAACTGGTACTCCCTCAAAGTTTGTAAAACTATTATCAGATGTATCATATGTTCTTTTTCACTTTTAGAAAATACCAAAATGACATCAATGAATACAGTGACAATCCTATCCATAAAAGATCTAAACACCTTATTCATCAAATCTATAAAGGCTCATGAGCATTAGTCAACCCAAAGGATATAATCAACAATTTATAATGATTGTACCTTAAATGAAAAGTAGTTTTTGGAATATCTTCTCCTCTGATCCTCAGTTAATGATAACCAGACCTCAAATCAATCTTAGAGAAACATCTGGCCCCATGAAGTTGGTCAAACAAATCCTCGATTCTTGGAAGTGGATACTTATTCTTTATCCTCACTTTATTTAATTCCTTGTAATCAATATAGTGTCAAAGGCTACCATCCTTCTTCCTTACAAATAATACCGGTGCACATCATGAAGCCATCGAATAAGGTGGAATCAAGATAAGAGTTGTATCTAACACTATATCAATACAGATTTCAATCTCCCTCTTTAGTGGCAAACTTGGTAACACTTTAAAAAATACGTCAAGAAATTCATAAACAATTGGGATATCATCAACTGAACTTCTCTCTATTAAAGTATCCCTTACTAAGGTTAAAAACTTTTGACAAACTTGTCAAAGATTCTTTTTAGCAATAATGGCACATATAAAGTTTTGAGGAACTTCCCTTTTATCACCTCTAAACTAGAATTCACCATCATTAGGAATCTTAAAAATCACCTTCTTCTCCTAACAGCCTAAGGTTGCAAAGCGTTGTGACAACTAATCTATACCCAAAATCACATCAAAATCTATCACATCCAATAATACTAAATTATCCACTAATTCTCTACCCTCGATCAACACCAGACAAGAAGGGAAAATAATATCTTTATTGAAGGATTCACCCAGAGGGGTGGCTACTGATAAAGGAGTTACTAATCTAGTTGCTTGCTAACCAATCCTTGACATGAACATAAGGGGTATAAATGAATGGGTAGCATCTGGGTCAAATAAAACTCTAGCATTATCATAAAAAACCAATACAATACTTACTACAACTACATTAAAGGTCTAAGCATCTTGTGGGGTAAGGGTGAACACCTAAGCCTATCCTCCTTCTAATTGTTGAGAGGTTGAAGCCTACCTAAAATTTTTAGTACCAAACTTATCCCTAGTCTAGAATCTACCCACAAACCTACCTCTTGCTCCATGGCCCTGCTAGCCCAATCTGATATTCAGTTTGGTATTATGCTTGATGTTGAGGCTAAACCTAATATACTGGTTGTACCATGCTAGCAGAGGAACCTTGAGAAAACTATCTTTGAAATCTAGAACTAGGCACTCACTAGCAAGATGCCCAATCTTACCATAATGAAAGCAAGCACTAGAGGAAAATGACAAGGTCCCTAATGGACTCTACCATAATTCTAACAAGTAGTCCTTCTAGAGTGAGAACTACTATATTCAGAGCTTTGCCCACTGTAACTGCTACTTCTCTCGCTCCAAGTCCAAATCTAGTTGATTTTGTTGGATTCCTATGACCATGTCTATTATCCTTATGCCCAAGTAGACCATGACCTCAACAAGGCTATCCATGTTGATCTCCACTTACACCTATTTGTAGCATCGACAATGGTGAACTATAACTTTCAGCCCTAAAACCACTAGTCTAGTAAGGATTAAGAATGGTGTCATGTATGTTGTGTCACCTCTCCATGTCTCTAGCCTTATTTATGAAACCCTCTAAAGTTTGAACCTCTAAATGAAGTCCTACATATATGGGACCCAAACAGATAATGTAAAGTCCCACTATCCCATCTTTGATCAGTCATATCCTCTGCATATCTCATTAATCGATAAAGGTCAATAGTATATTTCTCAGTCAACCTACCACCTCTCCCAAGGTGTAACAATTGCCACCTACAAGCGTCTCTCTGTGGTGGTAGACAAAATCGTCTCATAAATCTCTGTTTAATCTCCTCCCAAGACAAGGTACTCATAATTGGTTAAATAACCTGGATAAACCAATTCAATGCAACAACCTGAATTGATAATTCAACAACGTGAATCCTTTGTGAATATGGATAGGCCATTATAGTCCAAGACTTGATACCTTTGAGAAATTCATGGCATCCCTTGTATCATCAAAAGTAATCATAGTAATCCTTGTATAATGCAAGGTAACTTCAGCATCTGTCATACCCTGGCCTCTATTTTAATATATTTCTCGTATTAAAGGGATGGTCTAATTCAAAGCAACTATAGTATTTGTAACCCTATAATACCCACGACTAAAGTAATGGCATCTACACCCTACATTACTGGCTCACCCTAAGCTTGAAAATATAGTTGTCGCACAGTGACTCTAGGCCTACCCTTGGGCTTTGCCTGCAAGGGTGGTGTTGGAGCATAACCACTTCAAGAATCAATTCTCTATCCAATGGCCTTTCGATTTCACGAGTTTATGCTGAAATTTCTTTCCTCCTTATGATCAAAGAATAAGAAGGCCTTTAGATACAATAAAAGTCATAACAATACTACGAAGGATGGAAGTAAAAACAAAAATTTTTAAACAAACATAATCCTAATGCCGCAATAGTTCAAAGAGAAATCTGACTCAATTATGATCAACCTAAAAACTCATATTTAAAATTAAAGCTTTGATATGAACTTTGACATAACCTAACCTTGGATCATGACCAGCACTAAAAAAATAGTAAACTTTAGGTTTACTGGACCCTTAATAAGCCTAAAATGTCATCAAATCCCTATATCCATAATAAATATGAGATAAAATGATCAAACTCATGTTGTTAAAATCAAACAACTTTAACAATATATAATAATCAGTATGCTATAATGTTAAGATAGTTAGTACAAGGGAATATAATAAATACAAGACTATTGTGACTTTAGAGTTAAAGGTCAACAATAAACATATATCGAATCACCAAAGAGGAAGAAGACTGATGAAGTACCCTATTAAAAGAGACCTAAAAAGAAGATCATGAAAAATATTTGAGGGGAGTTAGACCTCATTGAGTGAACTAATACTATGGTTATGTTATGCACTCTTAAGGATTTCAAATGATACTTATATATATGTATATGTATACATTTATAAGGTATTATATCCATAAATGCAATTTCCCATATCAATATCATGTCAAATAATCATCACAATCACAAATAACAAACAATAGTGGAGGACTGATGAATGACCCTGTAACATTCCCTTTACCCATAGATTATAGTCATAGGGGCTTTATTGTTCCACATAGGTCACTTGGTCCAATATAGTGGACTGTCATCCAAGAGCCACACTCAACCAAACTGCCACAACCTTTTTAGGATATGATTTCCATCCAAAAGCAAGCTCGATCGAACCACCACAATCACGTTACCTCTCACGTATCATATATTGGTTGGTGTCCAAAAGTAAGCTTAACCGAACTTCCCTAACTGCGTTATATCTCAATCAATGGATCCAATACTAACCCAAATTTATACCTAACTAATTGACTCACTGTGCATGGCCTAGTGACACCCACCAGATATCTCATACCACAACAATCCTCCACATCATCACATATCAAGACAAACACAACATTGTGCAACAAAATATGTAGCATGTGTCAATCCATATGTATTAACGTCATGTATGCATATGATAATGATGGTGATTTCAATGAAGAATATGAATTTCTAATGCATGTTCATAACCATGAATATTAACTCATAGGTAGAATGCACTCCTTCATACCAAACCTAGTGTCTCAAAGTGGAGGGTTCTACTCCTAATTGATTTATAGAAGGAAAAGTAGGAATGACCATTAGGATTTAAAACCTAAACCAACTTTAGATACCTTAAGAATAAGACCATGACTCGATATTAAGGAGCTTTATTTTCTATTTAATAATGATGATGTCACATTTTACAAGGAGTCTACTAAAAATTCGATAGAGTTTTCCTTGTAAAACGAACATCCCCCTTCCAAAAGAAGAGTCATTCCTGCATTGAAAAGACACTTATATAACTACCAGTAACTATAGCTCAATTTTGGTCTCCATACTTCATGTCCATGCCTGTTTGAGTCAACATTTACATTATAAAAATTTATAATAAATCCAATCATAATTCAAGTATACCAATTTCTAACTTATACACCATAATTTGCGAATGAACAAGATGTTGAGAAATTGTTCATACGCAAAATTATAATTCTTGATATGGGAATTTTTATGCTCAATACATCCAAATAATCTCAATTATAATCAATAACATCTTAATTTAATCAAATCCATGCGTTTCTATAAAAACATAACCCTTTCTAAATTTGTATCTTATAAGCTATGAAGAATTTCAACATATTGATTTTATAAAAATTGATCTGCATAATATTTGTTAAATTTTAAAATTATTTGCAATAATTTCTAGGCTAGTCAGAAAATCATCGTTGTTACCAAAATATGGGGTACATGCGCTAGTGTTGGAGAGACGTTGGCCTTCACCACCCACCCAAAAATGATGAGCTCACCTTTAAGAATCCAATGACATTAGACTTGTGTCAAAACTCCTCTTGGTTTGCAAGAATCAAAGGATTAAAGCTCAAAGGTGACCCATTTTTGTTCACCCGTAAAATGCGCTAATTGGTGTTAGGTTTCCCTCCTTTCCTACATTTTTAGGATCATTAGACATGATGGTGGTGTTAGTTTGATCGTGAAAATTTGAGGTATGATAATTGCTCCATCACTTTTCTTCAGAACACATTGTGAGACTACCATTTTTGTCATTTATGCATATGGATCTCATCATGGACCTCCGTTTCTTACCTATAATACAAAGAATTAAGTACTTAAACTTAGAGCTTTAACTTTAAGAATCATAGAGTTTCGCTGCTAAGGCTTGTAAAATAATTTATGTATATCCCCTGATTTCGTCAACATACCATATTGGTAAAATTCTTTAAAGATGAAAGTCGGGTTTCAGAAGCATTTAAGCCTATTTATTTGTATTAAAAGAATGATCTTTATGCAATCAATGTAGTGTCTCATAAGTTGGCACCCTTAACTTTTGACAACTTTAGCATTATATCCATTCTACTTAAAACCAAACTTTTCACATGGTTAAAGGTTAATGTAGTAAGGTATCTTATTATATCTAAGGTTTTCAAAGAAATTTTGATTTTCTAATCATCAATAGTGGCTTCTAATTCTAATTTCAGTTCTTGTTTTAAGGAGTGTGGATCAACTAAGGTGTTTTTTTAACTCCTACTACAATTGAGACTCTCATTTGTTGCAAAAATTGGTTAAGGAAATGTAACTTGAAGAATCATTTAAATAATTTGACATATTTGAGTCATATATTGTTTATTTTACTATAAATATAATTAAATGAAGTGTGTTTTATCAAATATGCAAATTTTCAATTATATATTTTAAAGAACAACATTGGAATACTAATAACTGAGTTATAATTTGCAAAGTATTATAGTTATAAAATTTAGCTACTATTTAAAGCATCATAATATATTATTTCAACTATTAAACATTTAACTTTAATTTCATATTGTATTTTTCAACTGCAATTTAATTCTTCTTTACCACTACTATTTGTGAACAATTTTCACAAGTCATAATCCAATACCAACCTATTATTCTTGCTATAAAATTTGTGTCTTGAACATTATTAATTATTGCAGTTTATGTGTATATCAACATTTTTTACAAATTCTAGAAAGTAGTAAATAGCTTTAGAATAGGGAACTATGATACTCATCATTTAGTCTTTTGTTGCATATAATTACTTAAAAGGTTGAATTTTGAGGATAGATCAAAGGCTAATCCTTTAGTGAGTTTTGGGTCTAGGAGAAGAGAAGATGTTAATAGATTATGGATAGGTTCTTGGAACATTGAGAATCAGTAGGGATTGAGACAAATATAAGATTCATATAGCATACATCTAAAAGACAAAGTGACTAGGAATAAAGCAAAAAAGATTAATGGGTTTAAACTTTATAAGGTGTTAGACAAGACATAATGGGGTAGGTATGTTGTTTGTTAAGGAACTTGTACATCATAGTGTGGGGGTAAAGAAGACTAATGATAGGACTCTATCCTTAAAGATTGTGGTGAAATGTGTTATTTTCAATATGGTGTTTGCTTATACACCTCAATTAAGGTTGGATGAACAACTTAAGCATTAATTATAGGAAGAGCTAGATGTGGTGATTTAGTAAATACCCCCTAATGAGAGAGTTATCTTAGTAAGTGACTTTAATGGTCATATAAGAGCAACCATGGATAGCTATTCATAGTGATAGGAATGATAGTTGGACTGCCTTGTTGGATCTTATAGTAGCGTTTAAGTTGGTGATAGCTAACTCTTTTTTAAGAAAAACAAGGAGCACCTGGTGACGTTTAAGAGTAGAACCTCAAAAACTCAAATTCACTACTTCCTTGTAAAGTAGAGTGATTAACCTTTTTGCAAGGATTACAAGGTGATACCTATCACTTGCTTGTCAACTCAGCATAGATCGTTGGTTTTGGATCTTATAATTAAGGTTTGGAGAAAGAAGAGAAGTCCTTGAAGGTGCACCAAATTCAGATGGTGGAATATGAAAGGGGTATTGATGGAACAACTTAGGAATAAATTAATATATAAAGAAGAATGGAAATTGGAAGGAGATGTTAACTAAATGTGGGAAGACTTTTCTAAGGAATACAACTAAAGAGATCTTGGGTGTTTCCAAAGGTCCTAAGGGTAGTAAGATAAAGTCCTAGTTGTGGAATGAAAATGTATAAGAAAAGATTCAGATTAAGAAAGGGGCCTATAAAGTTCTATTAGATAGCGCCATAGAGGTAGAGAGAGTAGTTAATAGAGAAAGTTACAAATCAACAAAGAAAGAGGCGAAGAAGATAATCTAAAAAGCTAAAAGTAAAGCTTACAAGAAATTATATGAACAATTGGAAACTAAAAATGGAGAAAAGTGTTTTTTTAAGTTAACGAGAGCTAGAGAGAAAAAAGTGAGAGATTTAGATCAAGTTCATTATATAAAAGATGAAGTAGGGTTGGTGTTTGTGGTTAAAAATGATATCAAGAGAAGATGACAAAGGTACTTCTATAGCCTTTTTTAATGAAGACATAAAAGACAACATATCTTTTTTTTTAAGTTAACGAGAGCTAGAGAGAAAAAAGTGAGAGATTTAGATCAAGTTCATTGTATAAAGATGAAGTAGGGTTGGTGTTTGTGGTTAAAAATGATATCAAGAGAAGATGACAAAGGTACTTCTATAGCCTTTT